>CAJQZM010038592.1:24574-60939 GCA_907164665.1 Colias nastes
TCGTCGGCGCCATCTTGAATTTTAATTTTGACCTCATATTGGTTAATAGGTACCCCTAAAACCATGAAAATGACACCCATGACAAAAAGATGTAAAATTTTTCTCGGCGCCATCTTGGATTTTAGTTTTGACCTCATATTGGGTAATAGCTACCGCAAAAACCATGAAAATGACACCCATGACAAAAAGTAGTATACTTAAAACTTAAAATGTTGTTTGTCTAATCCTAATACTTAGTCACTAAAAACTTAAAAAGTAAAATGTGATTTATTGCATAAATTAATAAATTTATAATAATTTTTATTAAAAATTTTTTCGATTATTAAAAAATTTATATTTATAAAGCATAAGCATTTGAATGTTTTAAAAACTAAATATCATAATTATATAATATACTAGCGGTCCGCCCCGGCTTCGCCCGTGGTACATGTTTACGTTTTCTCTACATAAGAACCATCCTCGTACTTCAAGGAATATAATAAAAAAGAATTATCGAAATCGGTTCAGCCGTTCTCGAGTTATGCGCTTACCAACACATTTTGCGATTCATTTTTATATATAAGATTATAAATTATAATAACTAAAGCTCATTGACCAGTTATTATATTATTGATGATTTCTAAAATCTCACTATAAATTAATAGTAGTAGCGTCTATTCCTCGCTCATTGTTTGATATTCGTAGATTCGAATAAACATGGGTCACGTGATTGTCATGTGACGCTCACGGCGACAAACGACACAAGCTTCACCCTCGAGACCTAGCGGCCGACTGAATCTCCCATACAAGCGCAAGAGATATAGTTGCGAATACGCCCAAAATTTTGAATAAAATGTTTATAAAATCTAGTTTAGGTCCTATCCAAAAAAAATTTTTACCATAATTTTCGTAATGAAATTGCCTATCCAATAGTGTAAATACCAAATCAAAAGAATCATTAGTTTAAGAGGAGATACACGGTATACATAATTATTTCTAATTTCTGGGATTTCTTTGGGAGGAGATTAATTAAACTTTAAGTCAATAAAATAACAAAATACTTTTACCATTTTTGAGCCAAGAATATGTAGAAATTTAATGTATTTTTATTTAGTTGATATATCTTTTGGATAAGAAGGAGATAGCTCCAGAAAACAGTACAAAAAACGGCTAGAGCTGGGTTTTACTCTATTCCGCGCCTTAAATGATATTATTATAAAAATTAAATCGTGCGAAAAAGCTTCATCGCTACGAAACACTATATTATGTGTTAGTTGCTTTTATTGCCACTGTTTTAATTTCTTTTCTTATTCCTTGTACAAGAAGTACCAAAACTACGGTTGATTAAAAATTGTTACATACCTATTTATGTCTTTTACGGTACCACCTTGGAGGCTTCAGCAGCAGTATATGACATTCAAGGATAAAGGATTTGGTTCTTAAAGTAGACTCAATGAATATACCGCCTTTAGGAAAGTGATCTATTATAACTGTTCCGCAACTACCCGGCCAAAATTAATCGGAGAATTCTGTTCTCGAATTCATTTGTGGCCATATTTATCGATCTTTATCTAAATATATTATCTTATTACTTCCATTCAATTTCTATAATGAATATAATCACGCGTCTAGTCGTTATAATTGGCTGGGTTTCTGCTTTGTGCGAAAGTAGAGTCATTTATAATGAATACGTACCAAGAGTTGAAAAGGTACATGGAGATATTCACCTTGTTGACTTGGAAAAATTATTAAGATAAATATCTTGAAATGTTGTATTGGAAAAATTATTAAGAAAAATATCTTGAAATGTTGTATTGTTATGTTGCTATCGTTTGTGCTATTTTTACTTTATGATTGTCAGAAGTCTTCTTTCAGAATAATGAGAAGTGACGCTATATCAATGTTTTTGAAAAGCTTCGACTTTATTACGAATATAAAATTTCTATTTGATTATTTGATGAGCATCAAGACTTTTTATGCAGTATATAAATACGCGATTCTATCTTGCGATAGGAATAAGCCAGAAGTTAATTACAATAATTATATCAAAGTAGCTTTAAACGACTTTGTAAAATTCATTGCAAAAGTTGTTCTACCAAAAACATATTTTCATGCTGTAAAGCCAATGATGTTTCATTTTAACTTGACAATATTTTTCCACGAATAAAGATACGCCGAAAAGGGTTGGCAAGTGTGTCGTTGTTTTTGCTTTTGACCACGCAATTACGCCCAAATAAACAAACAGCCGACAATAAAATGGAACTTTTACAATCCGTTTTCCACTTTTGTTACTAACGGTTTTCTATTCGATGTTATTCCCATATTTGATTTCAAGTGAAATCTAGTGCCGCATTGTCCAATTTGAATTTGATCAACTGTCCCAACGTTGTAGGTGTGAATATCTCAATTTAGTTGGAAAATGTGCAGGTGTTTCGGACAAAGAACTTTTTGTTTTATACATTCGGTTAATAGAATAGGTGCTAAACGCCACCTCACGGCACCGTGTTAACGTTATGGTAATTGAATGGTGTTTGGAATCTTTATTGGTTAACACTAAATCGCTGAAATCTAAACTTTTACTATAATTGCAGGTTAGGACGTTTGTTGTGATCATTTCGTTACACATGTGGCTAATTTTATGAAGTGAAAGCTCAAAGAAATCTGGCAGTGGATGTTATATTTAGAATGTTTCATTTACAGATATATATTTTACTTGCCATATTGTAAAGACGTAAGTTACATCCTTTTTTTGCACACACCCTTAGGATGTATTTTAGCCAGTTAATTTCAAAACGGTTAACACTTACTTGTCGATGGTAACGATTGCAATAGTTCTTTATTTCTTTATGATTATGCAGACTAGACTGTAGTGCTCTAAGCTAGGCAAATTCATTTCTATACTTTTCCATTTCTTTAGAACATTTGACTGGAGGAAGTACACAAGCAAAGCAGACTGATTTTAAATGTTCCAATTATTTATGACGAATGAGAACTGAGAAGTCTATGCACGATACTAAGCTATCTTATTAAATTAATCGGAACAATATTTCCGTAAGGCGATTGTTTCAAGCCCTAGGGAGAATTGAAAGGGAAGCTCTGTTGAATTAAAATCGTATAAACTCAACAATGGAACGCCAGCTTGAGATCTTTATAAATGCTCCAGTTTTCTATGCCTTTATTTTGCTTTTTCGCTTTCATACCGAGGGGTTACGTAAGCGGTTAGACCTATGTCACGTAAAATGAATGTGGATATAAGTAATTTAATTAACTATACTATTTTCTAGAGTTTCTGTAAACTTTTATTAACTACCTTGATATAATCAACTCTAGATACTATTCTGTAAAGTTTCTGTAAACGATTACGGATTAAGTAACACCGAAATATCGTGGTATTTATTTTATTAAGATATAGAAAGAAAAAAATGAATGACCATCCGATTTTAAAAATGAATACTACACACTTCATTACTTTCAATGGTTTTTCTTTAATTTTAAGTGATTTAAATTAAAATAATAACCTGTTTCCGTCTAAAATGCCATATCGTTAAAATTAAAAATACAAAGTTACATAAATGCACGAACAGTACATAACTATGAGGTAACAATATTGTTCGATTGCGTCTAATCCTGCCTCCACTGAAACTTATCCTTTTTTTTTTTTTTTTTTTTTTTTAAGTGGGGAAATCTTGCATAGATACCCACGGCCTCCGGGGAAGGGGCCGTGGGTTATGTCGGATTCCTACCGACCAAAACCCCACTGTGTTCCGTCAAGCCGCATCAACGACGGGGCCACGGGTATGGTAGAATTCTTCCGTGACCCCATCAGCGGCTGCCCGTCGCCAGGCCAAAAAAAATTGTGAGCCAACCAGCTCTAACCTCATGGGGCGGCGTGAGCGGAACACGTCTCACGCCACCACATCTCTCCGGACGATGGACTAAATCCCCGCTCCATCGCCCGGCGCCCCTCGTTAGGGAGGCTGGTTGCGGCCGCGTAAATCAGCCGCAACACGACGACGACGCCCAATAGGGCGTCGGCGCCGGATCGGGTCCGCGTGAGGATCCCTCTCGCGGACCCGCTCAGCCTCCTCTTTCCGCGAGATCACGTCCTCGGAGAACGTGATCACCGCGCGCCAGGATCTGTCGCTGCCCACCATTGCACGAACTATGGAAGGCAGAGAGAGATCCGACCCGACGACCGCGACCAAGCGAGCACGAGGCTCGGCCCACGCGGGGCACACGGCAAGAGTATGATCTGCCGTGTCCTCCGGGCAGGCGCACCAATGGCAAGCCATGCTGGGCTCCCTCCTCGCGACTTTGCACAGATACCGCCCGAAGCAACCGTGCCCGGACAGTACCTGTGTAAGGCGGAAGGTTATGGCCCCATGCCGCCTGTCGCACCACTCTCGCAGCACCGGTCGAATTGCTGCGACCGTTCGCTCTCCAGCGCTGGGCTCTTCGAGCCGGCGTTACCACTCCCGGAACCGCCGTTCGACGGCCTCATCCCTCCACTGCTCAACCTCTTCATAGGATGGGTTGAGCCCAAGTAACTTGGACGCCGAGACGCGGCGATACACGTCCGCGAGCATCTCGGCGTCCAGTTCCCACGGTGGCGTTCCGGCCATCACGCACGCTGCCTCGAATGAGACCGTGCGGTACGCCCTCACTACCCTAAGCGCCATGACCCGCTGCGGTCTCCGCAGGAATGGTCTATTACGGGCGCTTAGGGCATCTGCCCAGATGGGGGCCCCATAGAGGGCCATGGAGCGGATTACGCCTGTATACAAGCGGCGACACCCACCCCTGGCACCCCTAAGGTTTGGGAGCAAGCTTCCCAGTGCCCCGGCCACCCCTACAAGACGGGGGGCGAGGCGACGGAAGTGCTCCACGAACCTCCATCTGCTGTCCAGCACAATGCCTAGGTACCGCATTGTGGATCCAACCTTGATGGGCACCCCGCTAACCCGGATCTCCGATCCAGCGCTGTGTAGCCTTCGACGGCCGGGGAAGAAGATAGCCTCCGACTTCTCCAGCGCCACCTCGAGACCCAGCCGCCGAATGCGACCCACCACGTCCGCCACCCCCACTGAAACTTATCCTACCTCCTAATTATAGTATTAGAATTAATTACGTCACCAAATCCATACGTCATTACCCTTTGCTTATTATAAACAGCGCGTGCATTATGTCGGGGTGAGCAATGCTCGTCATACGATGCGTATACCGTGGCCTTTGATGTGCCGCCCTTTAGTAACCCGAGATCAGATGTCCAAATGACACCTTCTCTTGTTAGCGATGTGTTGACGTTGTAAACGTGTTGACTGAAGACGAAAGCTGAGACACCGGCTGAAAGAAATATCTCAGCGACGTGTTCGTGCTTCGGGAAATAAGTAGTTGAATATTTGTTGCGCTTTTTTGATAGGCGTTGAAGAAATGTGTATGTACTGTATGTTGGAGCTTGAGATGTAAAAGTAATTTTTCTTCTATCTTTTGACGTGATAACGTTTTTAAAAACAACCAATTTTTTTTTAATAGTTAATATTCCATCCGTAGGACGTAATTGAATTTTTATTTGAAATTTGTTGACATATATACCTACATTTACAAAAAGAGATTTTAATTTTATACGCTCAATAAAAATAAGTATAGGTAATATTTTTATCTTACGTTTTAAAAGACAGCATAATGAAAATAAAAATTACTGTTTTGACTTATAGACTAGAGTAGATAATTTTTGAAACAAAAAAAAATCGCAGTCGGATTGTGGATGAAACCCATTAGAAAAGGAGGGGAATATGATGAAAATAAAAGGAAAAATAAATTACGGTCAATCCGAGTTCGGGAAGTGGGAGGGGGGGAGCTTTTAAGAGAAAAAAAATGGTTTCTGTTTTTTTTTTATATAAAACAAAGAGTGCTCCATAGATAATGGTGATAATATATGATTTATTATATTTCTGATAAACGCCATGTTTACCGAAACACGTTCGAAAGTTCATGAAAATGGCATTAAATTTTAAATTGAAAACTATTGTTATGACGAAGGATGTTTCGAGAAACAAAGGCCCATTATAAAAGAAGCGGCTATAGTAATATACATATATGACGGAAGAAGGGCCCCAAAGGCTATTTTTAAAAAGAGTGACGTCAGTGATGCTGACGTCACCATCATCAGAGCAGGCGCTCATACTCGAAGTAGAACGTCTGTAGGTATTTTACTGCCCTTTTATTCCACGTCGTAATTATAGAGAGAGCTCCGAACGCTCCAACGGCCGGCGCGTGAATGTGCTCTGTGCCGTCGGGCGCTCGTATTTAAAGCAAACCATGACTCACAAGAATTAGTTTGAGTGTTGCCACTCGAATTTTTACAATGAATTTTTATCATTTTTAACAAACATTAATTATTTCGTTAATTTAATTATTTCATTACATTAATCAACCACTTATTTAAAAAGATCAAAGTAAATTTTAGCTAGTTATAATTATTTAGTAGTTTGAGGGTAGTCGTATAACGTCGTTGCGCCGACATATAAATATTTTGAAACTGTTTATATTGTTTTCATATATAAATTGAATATTTTCCTGTAAATTTTATTGTTAGCGCAACGTGTTTACGAATGAGGTAAATATTTTCAGACTTTACTATTATCAGCAATAAAAGTCCATCAATGTCATTTACTAATTTAGTTTTTCCTTAATTTTGTTGTTTGGTTTAGAATGAATATTTTATTGGTGTGGTAGAGCTTATCACGAGGAAAATAACTGGTGGTCTAGTGAAGTTTTTGTTTATCTTGTACACGTTTCCTTATTTAATTGAGGGCAATAGAGACGCAACGTAATGATTTAGAAAAATAAACTTTATAGTCAATCAACATTTTATTATCAAATTATTCTGGCAAATTGACTTGTAAATTATTACTATTTTTATAAAATTTTCCAATAAACTCACTACAACTTAAATCGTAAATATAATTTCGAGAAAAAGACAATACCTTTTACTTTTTAAGGTTGTAGTAACAGTGAAACGACTTTTTGGATTTGGACGTTCTCCCCGCGCTAGCCACGCACCCCCGCTTCATTTTTGCGTGCGCAGAGCGTGATCCGCGCTATCGCAACTATCCGCTCGCGTCGCGTTCCGCAGCAGCTCGGGCATTTTTATTACCCGACTAAAAAGAAGGGTTATGTTTTTCGCGCCTATCTTTGTATGTATCTAATATTCTTTATACTCTGATATCTTCCGAACCACTGGATGGATTTCTTTAATTAGGGTATCGTTAGATTCGTCGTATTAGCCCAAGTTTTGTTAGATAGGTGACAAAAAAAAAGAAAAATGTGGGGTGCTAGACTAAAATACAAAAAAAAAAAATCTTTTTCTGCAATATGGGTATCAAATTAAAGGTATATGATACCTTATAAGGATTCCAAAAAAGTGTATCATGCTTATATTACCTACAATAATAAAACAACATAGATTTATTTTTGTGAAATGAAATCAGTGATGATAGGTATTTGTGAACGAAATTTTAAGAGAAAAGCGCCTGAAAGAAATGCAATTTTATTAACATTGTAATTTTTTCAGGCGCTATTAAAAAACTTTATTTTACTTTTTTATACTGAATTTACTATTTTAATAGTTTAAAAAGGTAAAATTGTACTTTATAGGGCGTGGAGTTGAGAGTCGTAAATTTTTTTGTGGTTAGCTATTGTCCTATGGAACCCAAATCTGAAATTTCACTTTGAGGATACTTTTAGTTTTTGAGTTACGAATTTTTGAAAATCGGAAAATAAGTATAGAAAGTTACTCCATCTTATTTTTGTTACGCATATTTATTGTTTTGACGTCAGAATGGCGGGACCACTTTGTTTATAGAATATCTTGAAATCCTGTTAGAGTAGATGTTTTTTACGAAAGTATAAAATAGTACCTACTAATTATGCACTAAATTATAGGTACATAATTTTCAAAATGCCTGAGGAAATCCCGCCATCTTGACGTAACGGGTATTTGGTGTAGGGCTTTGACCTACTAAGCTAATCAATGTGCTACTAAAAAGCATAAAATAAAAAAGTTGTTAAAAAACCCGACTGAGAAAAAAACAAGTTCAAAACAAGATTTCTAATAGAAAACTTAGTTAGTAGCAGGCGGGCACACATTCGCAAACATAGTTAAAAGAAAACTTATGTGAAACCACGCGCACGCACAAAATTGTCCAAAGAAAAATTGCCATCCACAATCAGGCAAAATACAATTTTAGAGAATGAGCAGCACAACCTCCTCGTCCGACAGTTCGAGCTACAGTGCCGCCCGTCGCCCGCGCACGGACCCGCTCATTTCATTTCATTTAGAAAACAGTGAATAATTATTTGTAGCTCAATAAGAACTTGCCTTGTCTCGTCAAACGTACAATTTATGACAAACACCTTTTAAAATATTATTGTGAAAGAAAAATAGCAAAACTCCATATGGTCCATTGAAAAGTTACATTTGGGGTTGCATTTTTTAGAGGACGCAATTTTATTTTTTTGATGTGTAGGGGTGGTCAGTGTGAAGCTATCACCAAGTTTGTGGGGTCACCACCCTTGTCCCACGGCCGCCATCTTGAAAATAGCGGTTGATATGGTTTTTACGATATATCTCTTAAACTATTTATTTGATAAAAAAAATTTGTTTACATTATTTGTTGCAAATTAAATACTCTACAACTTTGATCCTGCAACTTTTTGTCGTAGAACTATAAATAAAAAAGTTATAAGCGAAAATGTTCAGAAATTAGAGATTTATATTTCTCAATAAAACTTTTTTTTATAATTTGACGTAGATATGATATTTGACCATTTTTGTAGATTGTTTTTCGAGGAACAACTTTTATATACAACATTTTTTCATTAATTAAATAGCTAAGGTTTTACAGCGCTCCGAAGTGAGTACTAATTTTCAGTACTCTGAACTATACAGTATACTTATATTATGTGTGTACTAATAATAATTTGTCATCAGTAATGGTTTTTTTTTGTTATTATAATATTTTTAATAATTAATTTTGCAATATCACTAATAATTAATTATTGAATCTTTTCCCCACCACCCAGGAGGTAGAGTCTGGAAGCGCGACTTTTTTTTACGTCGAAAAGCAGGTCTGAAATGTTCTGCAGTGTGCTTCTATTGTTCTGGAGTATGAGAAAAGAGCCAATAGCCAATATATGTATAGTTAAGAGTACTGAAAAATAGTACTCACTTCAGAGCGCTGTAAAACCTTAGTTATTGACGTTATGAAAAAATGTTGTACATAAAAGTTGTTCCTCGAAAAACAATCTACAAAAATGGTCTGATATCATTTCTTCGTAAAATGATAAAAAAAAGTTTTATTGAAAAATATAAATGGCTCTAATTTCTGAACATTTTCGCTTATAACTTTTTTATTTATAGTTCTACGACTAAAAGTTACTACACCAAAGTTGTAGAGAATTTAATTTGCAACAAATAATGTTAACGATATTTTTTTATCAGTTAAATAGTTTAAGAGATATATCGTAAAAACCATTTCAACCGCTATTTTCAAGATGGCGGCCGTGGGACAAGGGTGGCGACCCCACAAACTTGGTTTTAGCTTCACACTGACCCCCCCTACACATCAAAAAAACAAAATTGCGTCCTCTAAAAAATGCAAGGTTAGGGCTAAAAAATGTAACATTTCAATGGATCAATACCGTTTAGACGTAGTTACGAAAATTCAAACAAGAAATGCTCCACTTTGGAATATTTTTTCGGACATTATTTTTATGGATAGAATTATTTAAAACGTTCAAATTAAAGTTTAAGGTATAATAAGTAACATATATTTTTTTTGGACATTTATATTCACTAACCGAAGAGTAGTTAGACGAAGAAAACAGGCATTTGGCAGTAAGTAGCCCCTTAAGAAGCTTTTAACAATTAAAGCGCCTAGACTTGACAAATTGTCTAGAACAGTCTGGTAGGAGGAAATCTCTATTGTTCGATTCATTACAACGGGTAATTCTCAATTTTCTCTTTTTGTTTCCTATGTCTTCTTCGATGTCATGATACTTCATAATTATCCATTAGTTAGACGATTTAGAGGTTATAGAAAAATGGAACTGGAATGAATATCATTTTGAGCTCGTTTACATTCCTAATTAATTTAAAATTGCATCCATCTGCATAGAAATTGAAACAACATACGGGAGTGATAAAAAAGAACATTCCTGTAAAGATAGCATCGCAGTGCTAAAACAACTGAGCTTCAACATTGGTAGGTGTTTTTTTAGTAGTCTTTGTGGTCATTTATGATAAGGTATATATAATTTGTGTGATACCACATTATTTTAGTGGGAAATAATTTAGTACTTTTTAAGTTGAATTTGCGCGCTGCTTATAAATCAATCTTGATCTATTTCATTAATAGGTATACCGTATACATAATATTATTATACTACTAGGTACATAATATGTTCATGTTCATATCGGATTACCAGGATACATGAATCACAGCAATTACTAGATATATTTCACTAGGTATATACTACCACAATTATCCTGTAGATACCTACCAGTAGTTCGTTAAGCCTGGGTACATTGCAGTTTATAAAGCTCGTATGTAAGCAGGCATCCGATTGACAGCTGTCGGTCATTGTACCTTCAAGTTGTCAAAAGAACAGCCTCTGTGCATCATAACTCATAGCAGCATAGCAGCATCAGAATTTCGAAAAGGCAAACCTCGCAATCCGGTCGGCATCGGCCCTGCTCACAATGAAGACTTGTTTTTATACCATCATGGTGAAAGGCGGGTCCATAATTGATATTAATTTCATGAGGTAATATTGAAATAAAAACCCCCGGCCGTAGCGGCCGAATGATGACAAGATAGCCATGTTCTGTTTTTGCTACAATCCCGATTAATACTCGATTATTCCGCTTCGTTTATGGTAGTTGTACGTGACTTAATAGCACCACTGGCCACTACCTATTTGTAAAGTATGAATCCGTTGTTAATTTATTTAGAGCTCTATCAATTAATATATAAAACTTTTCTTACGTTGCCAATAAATAACATGGTTATCTAATTTGTCATTGTGTACGAAAATGCAATAATTATTTACAAATTAGTGTAAAAATAGCGGGTGATCTATTTTATGTCGTATGTTTGGGATAGAAGTGGCGCCGTCAGTCAACGGGGGCATAATAATTGTCGATGTAGAACGAGATGAAAGCGAGGGGGGTCTATTTTAGGCAACTAGATAAGCGACGACACATGTCCTCTAAGTTTGATGAGCTTTACCTATTGCAAATATTATGAAGTCCTTAAACGTATAAACATATCATAAAAATTACTTTGTCAAAAGGATTTATGAGTACACATATTTCATAATAAAGTCATTTAGCATAGTTAATATTTCATCAGTTTTAATCACGAGATGCGACCGATACCTACGCTCTAAATGTTATTATAACGATGGGTCACATTAATAAAATTTATTTTTCAATGGCAGCGACCGTGTGTGGTATTTCTAATTATTATAAATCTGTCGGCGATGTTGGGACGTGACATTGTGTAGTTTTATTTGTAAAGAAGTGAGTAAATTCACACGAACAAGTGTTAGGGATGTTAATTATATGTTTTCGTATTTTTCCTGGCAATGAATTCGAATGTTTTGTTGCGTATCTGAAATATTGAGAGAGTGATTTGTTGTGTACACAATTGTTTTTTATTTGTAGGTATAGATAATTGATTACAAATACTTTTTTATATTTCGTTTTAGTTACGGAATATATATTTGTAGAGTTGTAATTTATAGAGCTGTTATTAATGTAGAGACATAGGTGGGTATGTATAGATATAGGTACAAGCCTATCAATTGGAAAAATTCTTGTATTTTAAATGCCTTTTTTTTAAATTGTATCGTCTAATTACATAGATCACAACGTGCTACAACGTTGTCAATACACAAGCAAATAAGCTAAGTAGATGGTAATATTATTAAGCGTATTACTAAAGATTAGTTGCTAGCTCCAAGCCACTACTGTAGGGCTACATATTATAGAATTATAGCATAATTAGGTGTGGATTCGGTATGGATTAGAGTAACATCGATATGCTTATTTATATATTGGCTACACTCTGAACTGTTTCATCGCTCACTGGAGAAATGATTTACGGTTTGAAATTTACCACCTCTAAGCTATGTTCGTATTACTGTACATTTGTATTTTGAGAGAAAGCTTTGCTATACCTAGTTGTAAGCTAGTAGCAAGGCTGGTTTTTACTGTATTATCTTTATTTAGTATCGATTTTTTGAAGAAACACACAAGTGGAACAAGTGACGTTTATTTACTTTTAATTTATAATAAAAAAAGATAACAAAAAAAAAATGTGCACCAAGCGAATTGTGTGTTTCTATAAACAATCTAAAGTCTAAACTATAAAATGCAGTTCTATCGAGAGGTTCTATCAGTTCCATACAGAGCATAAATTATATCTTTATTTATTTACTAGCGGTTCGCCCCGGCTTCGCCCGTGGTACATATTTACGTTTTCTCTACATAAGAACCATCCTCGTACTTCAAGGAATATAATAAAAAAAGAATTATCAAAATCGGTTCAGCTGTTCACACGTGATGCCGTGACAACGCGAAACGGGTTTCATTTTTATATATATATAGATGTATTTTTCTTGTGGGTGATTTGCAATTTGAAAATAAATTTTCCCATTTTCATATTTGGGCGCTTAATTAAAAATATGTCCTTCTTGTATAATATAACAGGTTTGGTTTCTATTTATTATGTTTTGACTATGGCGCTGTACAAAATGAGCAAAATTAGTTTCTGTTTTTTTTTAGTATCCACAAAAAATACTATCCAACGCTAGATTAAAAATAGATTCAATAGAACTAAACCTACAGACTTTTCTTCCCAGTTGAATTAATGTTGGACAGTGGCGCCATTTGCCACAGCGGGGATTTTAAGAACTATCTATTTTTACTGTTAGTTCTTAGACAAAATCCATACTGAAAATAATTATTTGAAATGTGAAATGTTCATAGATTCTCATTTTTTTAATCAAAGTTAGGTGGTTGATAAGATTTATAATGTTCATGCAAATGTATACCTACAAGAAAACATATTTATAATTTAATTTGTTAAAAACATATTTTTACATCGATATTTTTATTTCAATAAAACACCAATCATTTAGGTATATATAGCTTTCAGTGATAAGAAGATAGGTACCTATATTATGTACGAGTATGTGTAATTTATATGAAATGTTTGGAAGGAATTGAGTTTTACATAGTTCGTTTATAGATGGCGTTGGGTGAACTTTCATTTGTTTACCATTCTAATAGGAGACTCATTCCAAATTTACCTTTATATCCAATTGAGGAAAATCCGATAAAATATCTATAAATGTAAATTAGGTAAAGTTTAGTCAATTATCATTGAGTCGATAACTTCTGTGTATTTTTATCTACTTAGTAAAATAAATTCAATAGGGTTGACTTCTATAGAAACTTACCTACCTATATAGTCTTATAATATCTGTGCCTATAGTTAATTATTATCATGACTTGCGTTGGACACACTATACTGAGAAATGGTATACTCAGATATAATGGTTCGTCATACTAAGTATATGTCATCTTCAAATTGCATTCTGGTAATGATGTACCTACATGTACAATCTACTGTCAACCATTAATTGGTAAACGTATTGTGTTACCTACAATAGCATGAAATCAATATTTTATGCATTTGGATTAATTACTGTAACTCGATGAATTGAATTGAATTTACTTGATAGCCAAGTACATATAGGTAGGTACATACCTAATTAAATTTTGTTGTGGTAGGTAGTTACATGTCTTGAACTACAGCCTAACTTACTTTTAAAATTAATATTAGGTCCCTACTTACCTAATTATTATCTATTATTACAAAAATTCTTATTTTCTTCCAGTCTTCTATAGGTACTAGGTACCTACCTAAAATTTATTGAAACACCAAAATGTCATTTGTAAATAAAATAATATTTGCATAGTAATATTATTGTACTGGCAGTATTACGATCTATTCCTGGCGCATATTTTGTCATTTGTGTAGAGTTATTCGTATAATAGAACGATCATACAAGAGTATCATTTCATAACAAAGAGTATCTTTTTATACTATTGCAGACTCCGGAACTCTATCTCGCATTTAAGCATAATCGATGCTCAACCGCGTGGAGGCATATTATACTTAAACTTGCCATTTCATAACATTGATACTTTTATCTTATAGCTCAAATCAATTCAAAATAAAATCACGCCTATATCCACACCTTACAGTAGCAAATATCTAACTCCGATTTTAGCCATAGGCCGTTTTGAACGACGTCAATTCGAACATTTGAAATTAATTTCAAACAGCGAGCACATGTCATCTCGCTCTGTGATGTCAATTTTCGAGAACGCTGAAAGAGACAAAATGTACGAACCAGTTTGTATTCAGAACCACATGTGATGAGGTGACGGATGCGATTGGTGTACACTGGGAAAGAGGCGTGGCAACGTCGCAGCATCGTTTCGCCTCCTCAGATGTCCGACAAACTCTTGCAGTGCCGCGTTCAAATTTCGAACAGTTGAATGCGTATTGTAACTGTTTGGCGGCAATTTTAACGTGCCGCGCGACGTTGCCACTTCGCGCTTCGAATTAGGAGGTAACTAATTGAATTACGATATTTTAATACTCATGCTGCTAGTAGCGGTTGTCTTAAGTGTTATGCTGTAGTTATGTTAGTAGCAATGCCGATTTAATTCCTTCGCTAAATGCGTGGGTTGACAACGTGTTTAAACAAACGTTAATTTATTGTATCCAGCGAAAATAATTTCGTTTTATGGGAACTTTCGAAATATTCTGCGAAAATTTTTCATTACATTTTATTTAAAATAAGATTTAAAAATAATCACATTATTTTGTTATTTTACATAAAGAGTGGATCATTTTTTAATATTATTCAGGACAGTGGCTACTGAATAGATAAGAACAGAGGTGAGGTTAGATAGAGCTTTTTTGACGATTTAATTTTATAATAATCTCACTATTTGGACAAATTTGAATTGAAAATTTGAGTTTAGAGTTTTGTTTGAGATTTTGAAATTTAAGTATTTGGATTATGAATAATTTTGCTAACTTTTTTTTAAAAGTTTATCCCTTACTCTGAGTAGGTACTTACTCAGCTATTATCTCATGTTCGTCAATACCCACTTATAGATGTCTATATCTATAGGTAGATAGAGATAATTTTTTACTGTGGGAGGGAGATTAAATTGTATTATTAATCTTAAGTAGGTACTAGGTACCTATGGGTAGTTATAAACTAGGTATATACCGATAGGCTTATAGTAATAGAAAAAAGAATACTTAAAATGTTTTTTTCTCAGAATAATAATTTTATCAATGGTAAATACTAAATACCAAACTTTCACTTGCTTTGATTTCTTTCTATGTAATTAATTATAGGTCTTTTGTGCAAATATAAGCAGACATTGATTACAAATCCAGGACATACCTATTATTACCATGTTTTTCCAAACTTATTTCCATAGTTTTATTATTATAACGATGTAGGTAAATAGAGATAAAAAAAAATATATTGAATTTGTAGTGGATGTTTTCAGGAAAATAATTCATTTTGACATGGGATTTTTTAAAATGAATGTAAATTACCTATTCGAGTAGAGAATTTCAATTATTCACGTTATAAATTTTCACTGTTAATTTTTTGATGACGCAATAATTTTCAGTGTAAAATTGACTTTTACCTGTCCCAAAAAATATTCCCACTAAGTACTAAAAAATATTCAATTTTTATTCACAAGTATCTATAATCTATATATTTTTTACACAAACAACACACATCCCGACCTCAGATTATACCTAAGTATGTATGTACCTACTACAAAAACACGAATATATTACAAAAAGATTAAACGAAAAATTTCAATTCCACTTAAGTATCCACTTAACATTGAAAGAGTAAACAAATACAAAGTCGTAATTCAGGGAAGATCTCGAGTATTTTCGTTCAATTGTATTTAAAAAATTACTAGAATACCTCCTACAGATATACATAGCAATATGACATAAGCCGAGTTCACATTGTAAGCGTACCTACACGAATTTAGTAGGTATATAGTTATATACCCACAGTGTAAGCTCACGGTCTCACCCATTCAGTAAAGTAAGGCATTCTGTTGCTGGATACCAACATGTAATTGAAGAACACTTACTGGCTTGTTAATTACGATGTAAACTCTTGTACTATGTCCCTTAACAATCTAATTACTCGTGCGAATGTAATTATGTAACAGCATACCTATAAAAAGATACGGATTATAAAATTTATTTCACTTACCGTCTTGCGTTAATGTGAGGCTTAATGCCAGAAGGGTATGAGAGCTTTAAAATAAACACATGTGTAATTGTTGCAAGGAAAAGAGATTTGTTTCTGACTAGACGATCGAGTCTGAAAGTGTATGAGAGTTGCCGCTTATCTCGAAGTGCTAGCTGTAATAATTAATCTCAAGGCTTAATCCGTTAATTATAGTTTTCAATGGCAAATAGTTTGAGAGCTTTATGCAGAATTTAATTCCCTGAATACATGCTATGAAAGTGCTATTAATTTCGACGTGGAGTTAACATTTCGTAAGCTGTGTTAAGTGTCCAAAATTACAATTTTAATTACTCATGAGAGGTATATTAATTACTTCCATTTTGCAAACAAAGAGTAAAATGTATAATAAATATATTTTAAAATGTAAAATACGGCATCACAATATTTTGGTTCATTTTCTGAAGAAGCTTAAAATCGTAATTAATCCGGCTCTAATTCAACACCCACAGAGTATCGAGATGCTTGTAAAAACTGTTAATATTTTATTACGAGAAATGTATGTAGGTGTTTTTTGTTTTCTTTTTTTTTAATTTTACTTAAATAAAGATAAGGGTAAAGAAAATTTTATATTTATTATTACTTAGAAATATTCTTCACCCTTTCATGATAATTGATATAGATATATAATGTATTTTAATTTTATAGTCGGTCAAGTAACTTTTTTAAAGGGAATAGCCTTTAAAAAAGCAATACATACTAGCTCTACGACCGCGGCTTCTCCTGTAGTCCAAAGGAATTCCTATGGGAATAGGATGCTTCAATGCGGTAAAAAGTAGCCAAAGACACTTTCTA
Organism: Colias nastes; assembly: GCA_907164665.1. Taxonomy (NCBI): domain Eukaryota; kingdom Metazoa; phylum Arthropoda; class Insecta; order Lepidoptera; family Pieridae; genus Colias; species Colias nastes. The sequence goes on from CAJQZM010038592.1 coordinate 41,792, forward strand.
GCTTCCTAACTAGCTCCAGACATAGCATATTATACAACATCTCCGGTGCATGAAACAAATAGAAACAAACACACTGATACTTTTAATATTAGTAGCAATAAGAATTAAAAAAAAAAAAAAAAACAGAAAAGCTCTCACTTTCATACATTGGTAGAGTTTATATGAAAATCTTTTGGATCATATTATCCTATGATGATACCTGTAAAGTACCAAAACTTGCTGTTTACTTTATAATTACAGATTCAATTGACATCCCTTTCACTGATGCCTACATTCAAAGTCGTCCTAACCTTGCTATAACTTTACAAAGTTTTTGAAAAGCTCATGATGCAAATGTTTTTTTTTTCTTTTATTTTCGTTCATTTTATAGTTGGGTATTTATTTTTCTACACTAATACAAGAAATAAATACCTAATTGTGTTTTAAGGAACTTTACAAGAATAGCGATATCTGTAGATACCTATACCTATTGAATGAAAATTATTATTTTTCTGTATTTTGACTATCGCAAAAGTGCTTCTAAACCAAGGCTAGTTTAAAGAATTCGAACAGAAATTGAGTTTGTTTGAAATACATACGTTTAATTAATTGGGCACATTCTCAGACATAATAATTATTTTTTTAATACCGTATACACAAATAATATAGGTACTCAAACTGAAACAGCATAAATCCTAGAACTTTCCTTGATTCCCGCGCGTTTCTCTATAGTCTATATCAATACGAATAGCACCTATAGCCTTAATCGTTCCGTATAAGCTTTAGTTTTCTCGGAATATGATGGCGGTATTGAGAAGATTAATATAATATCCAACCATATAATACCCAGCCTTTCGACGCGTGCTAAATCCATATTATGCTCTTCATCGGAATATACCACATCAATGACTTTGTACGTACAAATAATCTATATTACATAATTTAACTATTTAAATTAATATAGAATTCGAAAAAAAACTGTTTTCCCAATACTTATCTTCTCCCATCTTCCCTTTTACTCGTAGGTACGATGTTGTGTGATGATTAATATAGGTTGATATGCCACATTTTATGAACCTATAATTTTTACTTGTAGCTTTGTTTTAAATTTATAAATAAAACTACTTAAAGTTAAGTTTATTGTCTGTTACTATAATCATGTAGTAGTAGTAAACTATTAATTTTGATTATAGTACATACGATAATACTGAGAAATATATTAGTAATTAAAAATATAATTACTTAATAAAATCGCAGAACTATTATAGCTTAGATATAATAAGAAACTGGGCATAAAATCCACAATTAACTAAAAATAATTTTGTCTGAATTTTTTGGCAAAAACAAGTGAAATTAAATTCAAACAGTGAAACTATGTAAATTGCGTTGCGTCCTGTGAAATAGGAAAAAAATCCTCGAACACGGTTTGTTTTCGTTTCACAGACTGATAATAAACTTTTTATTTTTATTTTTAGCCCTTCTTCATTCTCTCGTTAATAATTAAAAAGTTACTGAACGTTTGTTTTGATTTTTGATGTTCGCGTTCTTTTGTTATTTTTTATTCAATAATAAACAATTGTTATTTGCTTCGAACAGTTCATTTAATTCTTGACATCATTTGAGTCAGGTGTGTCCCGTTTGATCGAGACTTCTGTGGGCTCTGATTGAAAAAAAAAAATTGCCGTGAATTGTAGAACAATTTAGGGAGCGTAAACGTAACAACCAAATATGCATTAATGGGTATTATAATTTTTTTCTTATCAATATAAGTACTTAGACTCATTATATCGTGCTGCTGTAAGCTTAAACGTTACCCGGGTAAAATATCATTACAATTAAATTCCTAAAATCTACATATACGCGAAAAAGTATTCGCGTATGTCATAATCATAAAGTTATGATTCCTCTTTGGTATTAAGTATTAACGATAATGGCCTGAATTATTCCATCTATTTACAATAATATATCGTTGATAATGTTATGTAATGTTAAGCCTACAAAGAGGAACATCGATAGGGTTTATGTAATGTCAAACTAATCTGCTTACCGCCAAGGGTTTTACCATAGCAACACCTTTGATTTGACGAAATACGCGAAGATGAAATAAATCCTAAATAAGTATAGCCTATTTAAACATATCAAAGGATTCAATATATTATGTACCTGCTACATAATGATTAAACGTTGCTTATAATCATTAAAAATACCTTTATTTTTTGTCCTCGCATATTCTACATAATCACAATAATCCATAATTTATGTATCCTTTGAATTATGTATTTATTTGATAATTTGTATTGTTCATGTTTACTTAAATACCTTATAAATAAATACCTACCTATATCGTCATAATTGTCACTTATTAAATGATATATTTTTTTCATACGTTTTATGTAAGTACCTAAACTAATTTTATGGTAGGTTTACTTTGACTATTACTATTACTTGTCTCATCACATGAAGGAGGTACCTTTGACCATTCAAAAAGCTACTCATCATAATAGATAGGTATTAGTGGTAGCGTTCCACTGCAAACGATAATAATCTACTAACTTATAAATTCTATTGCACAGGATTAAAATGCTGCATAACTTCTAATAACATTAGTGTCGTAGATAGCACAGCGTTATCAGAAATAACAAGTCGCTCTCGGAAAGTTACCCCATTCTTACCGCTGGGTTTTCTTAGCAACAAGCGCTCAGTTCTCGCATTTCGAAGGGAGTGGTGAGGAGGGGAGTCTGCGAGGGATTCCGCCCAAAGGGGTCGAGGGCGTACTTTTTGCAACCCTCATTCGCGCGAATGCGTTGCAGTTGCAAATTGCGTACTCCAATATTTTATACATTTCCCTCCGTAATAATTTCGCTGTAAAGTGATTTGTATAGCTCTAAGCCCAGTGTGTGCACATAGAACTTTTTCAATGAGCTGTAGTGACAGTGTTTTAATGAAGCAATGTTTTTATTATGTGACAATTATCTCCAGGTAACGCCGAGTTTTAATTATATATTTTGTCAACGTTTTCCTTTAGCCGCTGTGCAGTGTATTTACAAAATATTAATTTCAAAAGTCAGTGAGTACACAACGATATCTATAACGGAACCGAAACTTTAATTATATGTCGATAGTAAATAACGCGTATTGCTATTAATAAAACAGAACAAAAGAACAGTAAACGTTACGAGTTTATTGCACTTAATTTTAAAACCGAAACTTTAGAACCCCGATATCGAAACCACGAGTTACAACGGCCATAAAACTATTAACGGTCAGCGGTTAATAAACGCAATAAATGATAAAATTTTAGGAGTTATTTTGTTTTTGATTAGATAAAGGTTGAAACTTTTATGTACGAACAATTCCTGTACGGTTCGCTTTATTTTTCTACTTTTCTGCATTTATTGCCCATCGTATTACAATTACGTCTTTATTCATAGTCACGACATACCTAATTGGCTTTATTTCAACAGAAGGTAAGGATTTTTTTAAAATAGAACCATTCTGCGATTTAGTGTACATAGAAATAAAAATGCATAATGTATTTTATAAATTATCATATGCAAATTATGTAAAAAGGTTTATTGCTTTAATATTTTCAAGAATATAAGTAATTGTTATTTCCAACCAACAACCAACCCCCAAACGGAATTGAGATAAAAAATATTGCGTTAATACTGCGTTTTATTATGATTAATTCGTTATAATGCGCGATACTTTAACAATTGCACCTGCTTATGAAAAACTTGATCGCTCCTTGGACTTAATGTACCACCCACTGCTACCGACCGGGACCCAATAAGATATACTTTAGTAGCCACATCTATTATAGTTTTAGAAAAAACCCTCCATATATTACTCATTTGTTTTAATTGTTGATTGTCGAACTTCACACCCGCGTAGGTACAATTCGTACCTATAATTTTGTACGTAAGATTTCATCCTGTAATTAAAAATGTCAGCCCGTTACGCACCGTAAGCGACGGTATGAATTACATTTAATTAGAATCGTATAATTATATTATTTATGACCAGTTTTGTCAGTTTTAATTAGCTATATCACAAACTTTGTCGGTTTTTGTGGGTATCAGCTCGAATACTTTCAGTAGTTGCATTCTTTAAGTGTTACCATGACGGTAACATGTCTCTTGTACACGATAAGTTATTAATTAGTAATCCATGGGCATGTGGAAACGTGTGGCAACAATGAGTCATAAATTTTATATATTTTTTCTGAGTTGAAGTCTGAAAAATGCGTAGCTTTCATTCCGAGTAGAATAAAGGGCATATAACGGAATAAAGATTTAATTTATGAGTTATTGTGAACAGTCGGTTAGTGGTGGGATTAAACCACTGGGAGTCGATTCTCTTGGTGGGTTTTAATAATTTGTAATCGCATCAAATTTAGGGTAATATAAAACTTGTGGTTAAAAATGTCAAGTTCTCTCTATTAAAACTCAGCTCAGGAAAATATCCCAATTTAATATCTATGCCCTTCGAATTCCACCACTCCAATACTATCTTGATTATATTCTCTATAATGTTATCTCTCCAAACTTACCTATAACATGCGAACTCTCAACATCAACGCCACGACCATATCTACCGAATTCCTGTGTAGAAACGGACTCCCATAGGACCATTAATTTTCTCAATATATGTAATTCCAAAAATCGATGCCGTTAATTAATATCAATATCATTGAAGTTATACTTAACTACGTGGAAGTAGTTATTGAATTCCCGTTTCTGGCGTACAGAGCTATTCATGCAGTTAGCACGACAGCATATATCGCTCGATTGGTCATTTACGGCCCTGCAAATTGCTATATTAATTGCCTCTTTGTTACGCATTGGCGTTTCGCAGCCTATTCATGGAATAATTCCTGTGTAAGATTTATTAAATTCCTATTGCAGTTGCAGTGTTCCGAGTTTACGTGGAGGTTCTTACGGTGCTGTTATTTTTGCATGATTTTTTAGTTAAATTTGTTTTTTGAAATTTGAATACTTTTACGTGTTTTGAATAGGTATCTTAATAGTTTTATACATAGGAAAGTATACATTTACTGGTCTTTATAGTATGTTTATATTAAGGATTGTAATTTCCTTATCGTGCAATTTGTAAACAATCTATGTTTATTACAAAGGTATTTCAAATTTGGATTTGTTTATTATCTCATTGAAAATCTGATGTACCTATATTATGCAAAGTTTAAAAAGAACTTTATTTTTCTTTAATTAGGCAAATACGGCTTACGGCTTAGCGTGGACGTGGCAGTCACGACTTTCGCCTTGTGTTTACGAAAAAATTATCTGCAACAAAGACAAAGATTCTGTAGAAGAGAATAGTAGTTTTAAAGTAAGGTTGAAACATGTTAATTAATAAGTACCTAATTGAAATTAAATCCTTAAATATACCTAAATAAAAGATATCTATAATTCGCACATAAGTATTCCCAAAACAGGTAAATAGGCAGGAGATGAGGATACAGTAGGTACTCAAATCAAATAAAATATACAACAAAAAAATAGCAATAACTCCTCTGTTGGTAAAGTAAGTAATCAAATTAAGTACAATATTCAAAAATAATATTGATTACACTGGTCTGCAAAGAGATCCTCCTTTGAATAAAAATATGATAAACATGGAGATTTTAACATGCTGAATCTAGATCTGATTTCATTTTTTTTGTATCACGTCTTAATTTTTTTTTATTGTCATTTTTAAATACCTCAAAATTCTGTATTGTTTGATAGTCTCTCTTGCAATAATGCTATTTTATTCGGTCTATATGATATTTTTCATCACAAAAACGACTTGAATTTATAAAAAGCAAGAACAATATCTACTGAAGACATTATTTTTACACTAATTTGTAGGGAATTTATGGACTTCCGTAGTTCTCATCATGACTCCGCGGCGCTCAGTTCAATGTAAAGTTTTAAGGTGACGGTTGATGATTTTAACCTAATATTTTGGTAAAATTTTTATATTGTACTGATACATTGATGAAAATTTGCGTACAATTTCAACCATAAAGCAAAATTGAATCACGTGTTATGGATTTTTAAACGACGCAACATTGAAAGCGCGCGAGTCGTTAGTGTGGTCTCTAAAGGACTGCAAATGCGGGAGCTTAGATAAGACTTAAATTATGAAATTAAGCAGACTAAAGCTCTAAAAAGAGTATCTGGTGACCACTATGAAAGATTTCACCAGAAGTTTGAGAGAAGATACGGAAAAGCTAACTGAAAATAAAGTAAAATATAGATAATAAGTTGGCAGCAAAGCTTGCTGATTTGACTTGATCGATTCGTTGCCAAACTCCTCATAAAATATTAAAAGAAAAGAAAACTACTGATTGAAACAATGTAAATAATGTGTCATTATATTGTCTTATAGTTTTTAATGGTTTTCTTGACATTATTTGTTCTTAGAACAAAAAATGGGTTTCTTTCAAATTAAACCACAAAAAATCTAGACGTGATACAAGTTTTTTAAAACTTAATTTCTGTTCAGAAGTATCACTTCTATAATAATCTTGTGCAAAAATAAGGAGCGCGAAAAAAAATTTTTTTGCAGACCAGTGTTATTTATGATTGTTATGGAACTCAAAGCGTGGTATAGACAAAAACGCACATAATAATAAAAAAATCAAAATATCATTTTATATTTTTTCCAAGTAAACGTAGGTAGGTAAATAATATGACTGGGACATAATAAAACCGGTATCGCTATATAAACCATTGAGTTTTAATATTTGACATAGCAGCGCTGGAACTGATTACAAAAAAAAAAAAAAAAGAACTAAGTCCCATTGTCTCTTCCAATAAAACGGCGGCGCAGACTTGCACAGGATTCTTTAGAAAACCCATTGTATACAGATACTGTTTCTACAGTCAACAGCGGAGAATAATAAATGATATGCTAAGAGGGAACGCGCTATGTTTTCCCGTTTATATGGAAACCATACAGTTTACAATTCAAATGTAACTTGCAGAACATATTTTATTGTGTTTTTCTTTCAAATGTCAGGACATGCGTATACAACTATACATATTACAATATTCATGTTACCTCTCTTTTTCAACTTTTTGAGACGCGCTTGCTTACTGATAGCTACGAAAATTGTGTAATTCTTAAATTTTTAAAGAAAATCAATAATCGATAAAGTATGACGTAAGTAATCTAATTTTTAATAAAAAGTAAAATGTTACTTCAATTTTCGACCACACATGACATCTTAATATACCTAGATCTGTGTTGATGGTGAATCATATTGCAATCGTATCTCATGACATCTATACCTAACATTGTATGTTTTGTTGATTCCTAACAGGTTCTGTCCATAAGGAATCCAGCCCTGATTCAATCAAGCAAAAACATAACAGCTATGTCTGTCCCAAACTCCGTCGAAGAGGGAATGATGCAAGATGAAATGAGCCTTGTTATTTGAGACAAAGAGTCGTGTCCAGAAGGCAGGACGGATCCAGAAACAATGCTCAAGGAGCGGGAGAGCTCGGAGGGGTCGCCCGCTACCCCTGACGAGTGCGCGGGCTGCGGGGGCAGGATACAGGACAGGTGAGATTGCCAATTCAGCTGTTAACTGTATATTTATTAACTCTGCTATTGAAAACGTGGGACTACGTACGAAAGCATACACAAATTATCAAACATGTTAATGACAGAACAAAAATAGCTTGTTAACAATTAACACAATGACGACGTCTGTTATTACGTATTTTAATTATCTTCTAGCATGAATGTTGATTAAGGCTATATTGGGATTAATTGTTTTAAGTTAAAAAAGATCAGTACAAAAAGTATCTACATTCTTAGCAATTCTTAAATGTGTTATCTTTTTGATCTTAGATCATTAACGCGTAGGATATATAACGTTCTTCTCCTGTTTTTTAAGCAAATAAATTGTTTATTGTGAAAATTTTACTAAATTTTACCAATTAAAACTATCTTTAGTTTGATATTTCAATATGTTTGTACAGGTATTACCTCCTCGCCGTGGACCGTCAGTGGCATGGTTCTTGCCTGCGATGCTGTGAGTGTCGTTTGCCTCTGGACTCAGAATTAACCTGTTTTTCGCGAGATGGCAATATTTATTGCAAGGAAGACTATTATAGGTAAGACTTTCAGTGATCCTAGTTTTGTTCCAGAACTTTCCATTAAGATTCTAAAATGGAATGTTGATATTATTATGTTTCTCAATTGAGAGTGATAAATTTAGATCTTTTTAGAGGTATGTTTATAGGTATAAATCCTCTTATGAATGTTTAAATTATTTATGAAAATACCCTTTGAGTACGCCTAAAACAAAACAAGATTTTCATAGTTGTGATTTTTAACAAGACTCAATTAATTAGACACTCATTCAGTAAAACCGGTCGAAGGTAAGTTATTTTATTTAGGTGGTTGACACAGGTAAGCCTCAAATATCACTGAAACGGTGTATGTTCTTCCAATATTTAGCGGTTGGCGAAACCTTAATTAACCAGTATCTGATGTTTTCTGCAACTGCGAAAGTGGATAGCAAATAGCGAATTTATTCAGACGTCATTATGGTCGCATTAATTATTGTGCTAGCGATACGATATTCCTTTAAATATTATGTATTTCAGGTATATATATAACGCCATAACGCATTTAACAACTTTTATTCCACGTTATGGAATATTGTATTAACCTTTTGTTTTGTGGTTCGTACAATTATTTTGATTATTGGTTACACTCGTATAATGGAATTTACATTTAATTAATTGACGTAACTTCATTATGGTTTAAGGATTATTCAACAATATTATTATCGCAATAGTTTAAAAACCTTGTTTGATTTTCGATGGCCTTCTTCAAAATTTATACCATTTTTTTATTTGCATTTATATGTTTATTAAGATTTTATTATATAAAGTATTTAGTATTAAGTTAAAGTGTAAAATTGTTTGTAAAAGTAAGGAAATACTTAAAAGCTTATATTATTATATTATATGTCAATGAAAATTGCGGTAGAGCCGTATATAATGCTTATCGTCAACGATAGCTAGTGATGATTATCCAACTCTACAGTATACCTACATACAAGTGAGTCGGACGCACATTGTGGCAGTTGTCACGTGTCAACTCACGTAATTATGGTGAAGTGCGTTTGTGCTGTCCGTCAAACCGAACACACTTGTGAGTTTCACACACCTGTCGAACCAAATACATTTTACATCAGTTTTTGTACTCGCGTCCCGCTACACTTTACCAGGAAAATGATATACGTGATACTATTTTGCACTTATGCATGCATTTAAATGAAAATAGACGAGCATGTTAACTATGTTAGTTATTCGAATTTTCGCTACGAAGATGGGATGGTCGTGAAGTAATTGCATTTTCAAACTATTAGTCTGTATGGGAATACAATGTGAAGGAAGTATGATCGTTTTTGAGCAATTCATTTCGTGTAAATTTTATTACATTCAGTTGTCTTTAGATGGCTACATGTTGCATAAAAATAAAAATACTAATCTAGTATCTATACCTAATATAATTTTATCAATAGATTCGTTTAAATTTTACGTAAAAGACACCTGCGTATTCAAAAGTGAACTCTCTCCTTGTTCTGTGTAAACTCTCTTACATTTTTACAAAACATAAATATTTATCAACTGTCATCTCTATTCCGATATAATAATGTTATTGAAAAATTTCTTGACATAACCACACCCTGAAGTTTGGGTTATTACACCATATGCCCTTTACAAACCGAGGGCCAGTGATTGTTTACCAAATTATGTCAGATTTAACCCCTAACGTCAACAGTGTCAAGGGATTCCATATGCTTTCATTGATGCACACTTACCCCAATGTTTTAGCCACTGTGAGCTTTCAATCACAATATACAGATACATACAGTAAGGAAACTTCATACAAAATGTTCGAAATGGCTCCCCCCCCATCAAGCGTGTTTACAAGGGTATTGAGGGGGATCGATAGTAGCGGGTGACACATCCACAGATTTTGAATATAGTATGGAAAAAAGTTTAAAGTGATGTCAATTCACATTAAATAAATATCGATTGTTTCAGTTTGTAGCCCTTTCAATAAATATATTTGTAAATACCATATCTGACTACAAGTTAAAAAGAGACTATTTTTTAATTTCTATAGATATGGCAGTATGAGTTTTATATTATGTTGACATATTTTCTATCAAAATGATAGCTACAAATAGTACCTATTAGGAGTCCAGTCTGTTTAAAGATCGCATCTATTTTTTACGCAATCTAGAAGAGCACGAAAATATAAAAAAAGGAAACCTTAAAAAAATCTTGTTTAAATTTATGTGCATAATTACGTAAATATTAGGGAAGAAAAAGATAGATATTATAATTATTGTATTTTTATCGATACGTGGCGTCTCCACTTTGTCAAGCACTAAGCCTGTCAAACTATTTTCTTTTTCTTCCTAAAACAAAAAGGTAGAGGTTCTATGCTCGTATAATAATAATTTTAATTTATTTTTGCATATTTTGTGTTTTTTAATTTAATTTAATTTATCGTTTTAAAAATAATTTAGTAGGTATACCTACATACAAGTATTGTAAATTCTGGTTTAAAATAATTATTGAATATATGTATAATACAAATATCAAGCATTATAAATAATTTAGGTACATTAAATAGCCTTCGGCGTCCATAACAAAACTAGATTTCGAAATATAGCACTGATAAAAACGTATTTACTTTTACAAGCTGTATTAATTCGGATTGTTTCTTCTTGTAAATTCATATTTAGGCTACACCATTTTTGTATTTTAACGGGTTTTAATCTCCAAATTACCACAAAATCAACTGTGAAAAAAAGCAAACAGAAATATACAGGCCGAATTGATAACTTTCTCCTTTATTTTTCAAGTCGGTTAAATATCAAAAAGTAACAGCCCTATAGCTATACGTCATAATTTCATGGGGGGGGCTTAGTTTCCTAACTGTATGTACGTAGTATATATCTGTCAACTGTGTTTCAATTGTCACACAATAATTATAACCAATAAATATCAGCCCATATTTATGCGGAATACTTAACTTACAACCATGCAAATATTTAATCAAACAATAAACTATTAATAATTAACATTAACGATTATTATTTATTATAAAACATATATAATAAGCAATACTTTGCAAGAACTAGAATAGGTACCAAATCATTAAAAAATATCCGGTTATTGGTCAATAATAATTATTCATAATTTAGAGCGTTATTTGATTGACTTGATTAATAAACTAATTCATAATAATCAGGCAATATTTCAATCGTTTGCAAATATTAAAACTTGTATCTATTTGCATAATAATTCCAAATAATTAATTATAACATAGTAATAGACACGTTTAGAGGCAATTATGCCCTGTTATTATCACAACGGAGGTTCATTTGTTCCAGACTGTTCTGTGTGAAGCGCTGCGCTAGGTGCGGGAACGGGATCACTGCCAATGAGCTGGTGATGCGAGCCAGGGACATGGTGTACCACCTGACGTGCTTCACGTGCGTGGCCTGCGGCAGCCTGCTGTCCAAGGGCGATGTCTTCGGCATGCGAGACGGCCTTGTGTACTGCAGACCGCACTACGACAGCGCATGCTTGGACGAATATTGCGACGAGGAGATGAACATGTATAGGTGAAGTACAGACAATATCGTCTAATGAGCGCTAAGCGTAATTAAACACGAGGTTCAAACCATTATTATGGGATGCTATTCATTATCATCCCCGGTGCTCATGTTGAATTTAATGTTACATTTATTTGATGAAATTGTTGTTACATTAAATATTGAAACGTGTTGTGTAGGTGTTGGTTTGTGGTCGTCAAGTTAATTGTCGCTTGTTGCGATCGTTAATCTTTTCTGCACGAATTAAAGTAAATAATAACAAAACAGTTCATCGACATCCAAATGCAACTTTCATTTTTTCTTCTGTAATTCTCGGTGTTTAAATGTAGGTACTTTTATAATTTTTATTCGGGAAATGAAAACGCAAGCTTTCAATTAAATTCAACATATTAAGCTTATATTTGTACTACAGATGTCAAGAAATGCATAGTGAAGGCGATTCCCCGTCTCAGTACTACTCAGGTGGGCCAAGCCAAAAAGGACGCCCAAGAAAAAGAAAAGTCGCCCAAGGGTCTCCTGAAGACATGCAAGTACAAACTATGAGAATGGCGAGCACAGCATTAGGTAAGTCACGTTTCTTACTTACACAAAAGCCCTGCGAATATATTTCTACTGCGAATTTTTATTACAAAGACTTACTGTAATTAAAAACCGTTTATTAATTATACTTCTCGTCTAATCGAAAGCTTCTTTTAGAAAGCTTATTTAATTCCCTCATTTCGTCTTAAATTCAAGTCTTCGCTATTTATTTTCCTTTGAGACGTACTTCAGATGGCCACAGAGAAAGAAAAAAAAGCCAGCCAATAAATAAATATTGCTGTATTACGAATGAGCTTGGGGAAATTTTCAGTTTTTGACAGTCATTTAAAATTTATCAGAGACCTCAGAAGGGAAAACACGACGGGTTCCCCTCGATTCATCCCAGTCCGACCGTAATCACGACTAATGAATAGATGACGCGTTGTCAAAAGTGGTATCGTCTCTTTCCCGCGCGCTTTTTTCCACTCAGGATAGAATGAGAAAAGTAGGGTCGAAAATGTTCAGCCTGTTCTTGGGGTCGTTTGGATTATTCTTTGTAGCGTTGAAATACGAGGCACTCGTCGAGGTGAATTCAGGTTGTGTGACTTCTCGACCCCGATTAATCATTGCGAGCCTGAATGGACCATGGAACGTTACTTCGTTATAGCAGTCTAGACGCAGCGACAGTTGTATACGATGTCACTACGACTTTTTGCTGCGTGAAGACACGGCTTTTACGTTTTGCATATTATGTATGGACTTGGCACAATTTTGAATTTTAAAAAGTTGTGTAGGTAGGTACTCTTTTGATTTGTAACCTTTTGAACTAGTTTTGAAGTGTCAGTTTGTACTATAAACCGAGTTGCATGCCTAAGCTTTGAATGAGTGACAAATGTAGTACTCGTAGTAATTAAACTTATTTCATAATATACAGATTACAGGTACAATCATAACAGTTTTAGATATTGTAGAAATTTACTTTCATTGTCCCAGGTAACGTACAAACAAAATGTCCCTTGGAATGCTCGTGCTATAGAAGCATGCTTTAGATAGAATATGTTTTATAACAAAAAGAATCACGTAGTTATACAAATTTAATGACCATATTATTCTTAGCTGAAACGCTAATTCTACGCTTAATGAATTTATCATCATTGTTATAATCAATAAAAAATAATCAGTCAATACAGTTATTAAATTCCATACACATTTTAGAATTTACAAAAAAAGGGCGGCAATTTTCCCGCGCTATGTTGACAAAACAACGCCGGCGAAGAGCGCGCGTGACAGCGATAATGCAAACTAAAGACCCTTGAAAACTTTTCGTGCCCTATCTGTTATCGTGCCATCATTATGCTCATTTTGCACCTTTGCATAAAAACCCTATCGTTATTGGCCCTAGAGATTTAGACTCAATTTAAAAGACGTTTATTTGGAGTTAAAGCTACCACAGCTACTTACTTATTAAGCGCGATTTTATGGCAGGATGGATAGTTACTATTTGTTAATAACTGGGTATTTGACCGTGATGAATTTGGCATAGACATGACTTACTCTAAATCCAGACTTAATATTCGCTTATCACGCTTATCTAGGTAATAAGGCAACTTTATACTTTATATTATACAAAAAAAAAAAAACTTTATACCCATTAAAGTTTACAAATATTCAAAAACTACTTACATCTGTGTATCGGAAGTTCCCTATCATTGTAACAAATAATAACTAAACGTTTTAAAACTACAATGAAACGTGCAAACAAAGTAACCTCTTCGCTTTCCCATTAACAATCAATTATAAGAACATAACCGCGGACCTCCCACTAGCCCAAAATTTATTAATTAGGCCATCACCTTCGAACAAAAGCAGATGCACGTTGTATCACGCGAAACCGGGACTATAAGCTAAGTCGAAATTTTAATTAACGAAATTTAATAAAACTGTGTAATAGACCAAACGTTGCGTGGAACTAGGAACGACATTCTTAACTTTATCTGATATCCGATCAACGAATAGGAACAGAAAATTGGGTATTCCTTTTAAATTAAAGTTAACTGTATAATTAAATACGCTCATTAAGAATTTATGCGATTTGTGGAAGTCCGATTTAACTTTTGTCGATCTAAATATAGTTGCGGTTGCTATTATTGACTAGGTATTGCACAAAAATAATTAAAATTGTTTGTTGTTTTTGGTAAATTTGAATACTTCAGTATTTTTTTAATTAGACAGAACTTCGAAAAAAATGGTTTTGAGAAAATTATAGTTTGCCCTAATAACATTAATTCACTTACACTGAAATGTTAACTATTAGGCAATTTATTTATTCTTTATTTTATCATTTATTCGCTTTTTCATATTTGTATTATTTGTAAGTGATTTGTAAGAATGTTATGAATTTTCTTCAACAAACTTTAAAATGATACATAAACATTTTTACTACCAAGAAAAAACTTCAAATATAATATAATAAATACACTGACAAGTTGATTTGAACTAAAATTACGTTCAATATCAAAAGCAAAACAACAAAGAACTTTCTTTTACATTTTTCTGCAAATTTTTCTCAACTTTAATTAATTTTATCGATAACAAGAACGGAAACAGTTTTTTAAAAGAACCTTTGTAAGAAAAAAGCATAACTCACAAACAACTTTCCATTAATTAATAAAGTTAGTTTATTATAATTATTATTTGGACATCATTATTACGTACCTTTATTTTTGCTATGTTGCAACAAGATGAAAAATAATAATCATTTTCTGACTCTATATGAAATATCTATCTGCTAGTTCGTTCCTTCGTTGCTTAGTGCAAGACCAACAAAGAATTATTTATCAATATAAATCTATAGTAAATTGCATGCTGTAAATGTAATGTTATTTTGTTATTCCATGTTACATCATAAGATTAAACGATAAATAAATGGAAATATTAGTTCATTTTCCAAACGACCTGTACAGTTGTAACGTGTTATAAAGCCCGGCATTTTCATGTTTACATTTATCTTGATTAACCTTCCACCCACACTGCGTTAAGAATTAATCGTGTCTTAAACAATGATATTTTATGTATAGATACGTTATATACTCACAATATATCCAAAAAAAATGCTTCCTATGCAGTGTCAGGCACACACAAATACAAGTTTCATTTTACTTAATTTATTACATTGACAGACTGTATAAGAGAGATGGCTCTAATAAAATGATATAAACAAAAAAGACAAAGATAGTTTGTCACTTCCGCGCAGGTGTAAGCAAAAGTCATAAGAATTCACCAATGAAATATAAATAAACAAATAGTTGCCATGGCAATTGGCATAGACTAACGACACAGAAGGTTCAATGTTATAGATGTTACGTTTCCTGCACACGTAAACAAATGTGACAATTTCATTTACTATTTATTTATTATTATGAAGTTGTATTAAAATGAAAAAAACTTTTTTGGAGATATAACTGTATTAAGTAGAATTTATTTCTAGCTGTGGTGTTCGTTTTTGGTCATCATCATTTCACCCGATAAACACCCACTGCTGAGCATAGTCCTCCTTATAGAACTCCATAAGGACCGATCTTACGCTATTCGTTTCAAGGCAGTTCTCGGAACCCGTACAAGGTCATTACTCCAACTTGTAGGATATAATAATAGTGGTGCCTAGATGAAAAAAAAAGGATGAAATAAAAGAAAGGATGAAGTATAAGCCTTTTTTATCTAAAACACAAATAAAATTTATGTTCAATAGCTATTTACAGAAAAGCAAATAGCATTTTTCGTCAGTAGCGATAATGTATACGTATATTCCACATCATTTTTGCAAACAAACATTTTTGCCATCACGATTTCATTGTATATAATAAATAGATATATTTGTTAATTACATAAAAAATAATCAAGTATTTACCCAAATCGAAATTAATAAAATAAACGTTCTATTTTCAATAATCGTATCTACATGATAATCTTTGAACACAGTGTACGCTAGCTTTGTCACACTAGTGATTGAAGCAATGTTTTATCCCTTTCATTATTTCAATACAAGTGTCAGGCAAGTGTCATTCATAAAGAATTGTAAATTGTTATTTTTGCTCTAAAATTATAATATTTTAATACATTTACCTGTGATATGATATTCCTCTATCTTTCTTTATTTTACTATCGTAATTTGTGCACTTTCTGAACACACAAGAAGGCATTATTGGTAATTTTAACGTTTATATCAGCATGTGCGTTCGCTGTGACAAGTCACAATCTGACTGATTCCACTGGTCCCAAATAGGACCAATTCACGGTTTGCGTTTTGGTGCGTTGGTAACGTATCTACCTCTTGTTTCTATATTATAATATCATTGGTCTTAATGAGCCGCCAATACAAAAACTGTATTCAATATCATCAATCGTTTGACTTTACAAAGATAGTTACCCAGTCACCTGTCGTGCCACAAAAACTACGTTTCCGTTACTTTCTTTTTAATCAACAAATTAATAATTAGCTGTGTATACTATTAGTTGTAATTAATTGGATTATGTTCAGTTATTATAGCCAGTGTGCGCGATTAGTTATATTTTATATCCACGTTTGTGTGAATGTTTTCCTTATGCGAGTGGAAGGCAAATAAATAAAAAATGTTATCGTAATTAAAATTTATGTCAATGTTTAACGAAACAAAACTTAATAGGATTAAAAAGTGGCGTAGTTTTTTCGCTCTACATAGAAATAAATGAGCTTGTGGAAAGTTCAAGGTGTCGATTTATAATACAAATATTAATAAGTACTGCAATTTCTTGGCGAAGATGTGAAATATAATAATATTAAAAAACCACTTAAATCAAAGTGCGTAAAAAATTACACATAACATTGAGATTGATTGATATATGCAAGTAAATAAAGATTGATACACATACATGATAAAATTTTGTTTCTATTTATAAGTGACTTGACGGACGGCTTTCGTATCACATCAATAACTCTTTACAAGGTTTACCAAAAATTTATTAGACTTCGTGTCCGAAGTTATAGAAAGCAGCGGAAAAAATCAATAATAACGCCGCAACAAATATTATTGAAAAAAAATAACACCAAAAACTGATTAGTATTATAGCTCTGATTCCCATAGGTACCTAGTATCTATTCTATCTACCTACCTACCTGACAAAAATCTCACTTATCCATACTAATATTATAAATGCGAAAGTAACTCTGTCTGTCTGTCTGTCTGTTACTCAATCACGCCTTAACTACTGAACCAATTTGCATGAAATTTGGTAAAGAGATATTTTGATACCCGAGAAAGGACATAGGATAGGTTTTATCCCGGAAATCCCACGGGAACGGGAACTATGCGGGTTTTTCTTTGACTGCGCGGGCGATGCCGCGGGTGGAAAGCTAGTTGATTATATATGAATTCGTAAAATCAACTTTTAATTTAAATAATATGACATATCTAGAAATTTCGTAATCATTAGCAAGAATTTTTAAATTTTCAACACAATGCAAAGTCCTTAAACTAATCAATACACAATTGAAATCGGAACAAAGACCGCGCACCAACTTATTTTCATAATTTATACACGCTAGTTCTCGTCAACGAGGGCATAACATTGGGGCGCCTTTCGGCGCAATAAAACACGTATGCCTCTAAAGCTCCTTTATTTTTTTTATAACCAGTCATTAATATCGAAGCCTTTACGACCGCGATGCTTTATTACTGGATTTTCGAGAGTAAAAAAGAACACTTTTACGTAAAGTCGGTAACATGTTAATTCGGCCCATAAAATGAAACATCAACATCCAGTCGTTTGAATCTAATTCGTCAATTTTATAGCGTGGATAACTGCTCTCGATAGCGACATGTTATCTGAGTTCTTAAATCGAACGGTCTCGTAGAATTTATAATTATTCGGTATATAACTTGTCCCTCAGATATTCTTAATATGGGTATTTATAGCTCTCATTCCCATCGATTCGAGCTTGGTTAATCTTGGTTAATCTTTATGCTAATACTTGATTATGGCTGGAAGACTTATTTAGCAATCATATAATTCGAACAGTTATTTTAAAGTAAAGTCAATTTTAATAATATCAAGAATTTAGAATGTTGACAAGTACTTGCGAAGAGTAAATTAAAATTGAAATTTAAGAACGAACAGATAATGTTTTTTCTGTTATTTCTTATGAATGATTTGCATCCAAAGGCACGAATTTTTATTCAGAACGTTTCACGTTGCCAAATCTAGCGTGTCGCCTGCGAAGCCACATCCTATAGGTTTTTTCTTGGTGACAGGAAATTTAGATCGACGCTACAATTGTAGATCCGGTTGTGGTCGACTATCGCGGAGTAAATTGTACCAAACTTTTTAAGATTTCAGAAGGCTCTTAGCAGAATCAATAGACTGTATCGAAAAAACTGCTCTCAATTTTTTATTTCAATTTCTCTTTTTTAAATGCCAGTAACGGTACCCTAATAACATCTTTAAAGAACTATGAAAAATAACCTTAAATTATATTTAATTTGAATGAATAAATTTACGAAATATGATGTGTCATTCTGACACAGTACCAAACTATTATAAAGGCAACTAATTGTGGATTACATTATCTTAGGTGCAGCGCTAATAGACATTAACAAAATGGCCCTACTTAATTATTTAATAGCATTTTACAATTCCGATGTAAATTGATAAAACAAAAGCTGTCTAAGTTTTGGATTCCCTTATCGATCCTACATTTACGTGCGAGGCACCTAACCATCACTTATATGCCTGTCAAAACAAATTGATCCATTGAAATGTTACATTTTTTAGCCCTAACCTTGCATTTTTTAGAGGACGCAATTTTGTTTTTTTGATGTGTAGGGGGGGTCAGTGTGAAGCTAAAACCAAGTTTGTGGGGTCGCCACCCTTGTCCCACGGCCGCCATCTTGAAAATAGCGGTTGAAATGGTTTTTACGATATATCTCTTAAACTATTTATTTGATAAAAAAAA
>CAJQZM010038592.1:65939-103082 GCA_907164665.1 Colias nastes
AAAAAAAAAAAAAAAATAGGTAAGCACGCTAAACCTGACGTAGTCTCAAGCATAAAGGACTTTTTACCCGCAGTGCTCCGCTTCTGTTGGTCTTAGCGAGATCATATATAGCCTATAGCCTTCCTCGATAAATGAGCTATCTAACACCGAAAGAATTTTTCAAATCAGACCAGTAATTCCCGAGATTAGCGAGTTCAAACAAACAAACTCTTCAGCTTTATAATATTAGTATAGATATTGTCTCTTTGTTGCAGATATCCTACACCGTGGTGACCTGTCCTCTTCCATGGAGTCCCTGGCCTACGACTCATCAGTGGCATCTCCTGGGAGCGTGACCAGCCACACGCAGCGCACGAAGCGCATGCGCACGAGCTTCAAGCATCACCAATTGCGCACCATGAAATCCTACTTCGCAATCAACCAGAACCCTGATGCTAAGGACTTGAAGCAGTTGGCGCAGAAGACGGGCCTGTCGAAACGGGTGTTGCAGGTAAATTGCCTTTTTCTACAGTGTTTGACAATAAAATAAGTTCTCTGACCAAAGATCAGATAGAAGGGCAGGATACAGAGTAGTTATTTAATGCTCAGATAAAATTATCGGAATTGTGAATTCCAGGCTTTAATCTGGAACTCTTGGAGCCATTTTTAATGAAAATTGTGAAAATTGTATGCGTGTATATCTTCGAAAAATAAAGCTTAAGTATAAAGTTAAATAAAAAAAAAATGTGATCTTTTTTAAATAGGTTTGGTTCCAAAACGCCCGCGCAAAGTGGCGTCGAAACATGATGAGGCAAGAAACAACCGCTCACGGTCAGATGACTCCTAATGGCAATGGGGCTCACGTCAACGGGAACCTGGTGGCTGGCTCTGTCCCACCCAACGTGGGCCCCATGATGATACCAGAACCACTCCAATCCATTGAAGACCTACGCGTCCATACACCTCACCCGATGGCTTTCAATGAGATGTACTGACATTCGTAGATGTAGTCACATAATACTGAACTCAGAAAACTTTTGTTTGCACCTTCCCGAAACTAAATAGAAGTATGTGAAAACTGCACCATAAAATAACCGTATAGAAATCTAATTTTGAAATATTTTCTTAATCTCGCAGCCTTTCATTTAACTGCGTAGTTATAGAAAGGTACATGCGACCCCTATTATTATCGTAAACAAAGTAGATATTAATATGATGTTGTATAATTAAATTATAAACCAAATAACTATATTCTGAAATTGTTTTAAGTTCCACGTAGATATTTATATGGCAAAGTTAATTAAGTTCAAATTATTACGTAGCTCTACTATTTATTAAGTTTAAAAATAATCGATTTTTTATTTTGCCCCTAAGTTATTGTTATCTATTATAATTAAATGTATGTGTAAAATGTTTAATTTATAGTTAGTTATTAGAGTTAGTGTACTATATTGTATAACTACCGAATTATGCATTCCGTAGACAGTATAAGGTTTTATCTCTATGTAAATACAGTGATACTAGTCAAACTTGTAGTAAGTAGGACTCAGAACGTATATTTCTATGAATACCCATGGATATAGTTTAGATAATAACAGTAGTTACTGAACATATCTTTAATATAAACTATTATATATGTGAGTATGAAATCTTAATATATTAAATTAAAACTACTATCTACTATCGATTGATATCTTTTTACTTGCTATTATTTTGACAAGGTGGTTAGGTATAATTTCCCAACTATTGAAATGAAGTAAGAGATACAAAGATTCTACTAGTATACTCGCTAAACGCAATCATATCAAATTATAGAGACTACCTATAGGTCATTTTTTCAGTTCCTTTTTTGCTTTCTAATAATTTCTGGCAAAGTTTGTGACACGTGTTATTTTACTTGAGATTAAAATAATGAAAATGAGTATTATTTACGATATTTTAGAACTAGAGCTCAATAAAAAGAGGCATGAGCTTATATGGCATGAAAATACTTACTCGAAGATTTTTATCATCTAAGGGCCGATTTTTCAATGCCCAGATAAACAGCTAGATAGACTTTATTCTTCAGTTAACAAAATATTCAATTTTTCAATAGACGAATAGGACTTATCTATCTAATAACTACGTTATTTGAGGAATAAATCTATTTGCCGCTCCAACGGCCAGATAGCGCGCTATTCGACGAATAGGCGTTTGATTTGACAACTGACGCGTCAAATTTGGGATATTTTCGTATGTAATAACATAGAGCATAGAATTATTAACAATAATGAAGCCTCTTTCTATATAATTATTATCAATTAAAATCATATTGAAATTGATGTTTTTGGTATCTAGTATTGATGACCATGCCATTGAAAATTTGCCGAACGCTGCCTTTATGACGTTTCCATCGTAAAATATATAAATTTAAACACAAATTGAATCAAAACTCTTTACTCGAATCAAAACAACAATCAACAACCATAGAACACAAGACAAACTTAAAATGCACTCCTGACGTGAGTCATAATGACGGTTGTTGACAACTTGCAAGAGTTGACTCTTTCCCGCTCTAACCTGACTAATTTAATATGTTTGTTTCGCCACTCCGAGAGCAGAGCTGCCAATATGGAAATATTTGGTCAGATAGTTATTCATCAAATAAATCACGATTGAAAAATAGGCGAGCCGTTATGAGTTAGATAAACAATTGAATAAATCTATTCGAGGGGTAGTTATTAGACTGTTTATCTCGGGATTGAAAAATCGGCCCTAAAGGAAATAAAATATCTCGTGACATTTTAATTAAGGTTACACAAGATTGGTAGACCAATTTCATAAATTAATATATTTCCCGTATTTTAACATTTTAACAATTATAATAGGTATAAAATATCGGTTCTGAATGTGAATAGTTTTAACTTCATCACTTGTGTGGTTAGCATTAAAAATAATACATTTATGAAGCAAACGGGAATCGGTTATTCCCTGGAAATTGTATAATATTCCACACATTTAAACCTAAAGCTATTAATTATGAAACCCTTAAGAATTCTTACGTAAACAACACTTATGTGGTAACAGACGAGTTGCGAAGCTTCGTAAGTCTTTTATTCTTATTTCACTTTGTGTTTATTAAACTTGCATTTTAAATAATCTTTGCATCTTGTTCAGATATTGTTATATAGTTTATTTCGTTTGCTTTTTTGTTATTATTGTGCAGTCGCGACGCTATAAAAGAGAATGAAAATAATATTAAAACAAAAAGCTTCATAACACATTTTACACATAAAAATGGGTTAGTCAGTTTATAACTGAATTAAATCGATTTTTACGACCTCTGATTATTCGATTTGTCTCCGCTCCAAATAGCTGAATAATTAAAACCGAAAAAACAAATCAATTAGACATTAATGTAATTCAAGTGTTTTGAACGAGTAAGCGTACTCGAGCATCCGGTATGTAGTTGCAACACACCTTATTCAGGTTTTTAATACGAAATATTTGTATCAAAACAATATGCCCTCATAAGGCTGTATGTTCACTTTTCTCGCCACAAGCTGCGGTGTGAAAGCTTTGGTTAATATCGACCGCGATCTAGTGAATAACCGCCTTTATAATTTGATTATTTTTTATAAAAATGTATCAGTGCAATGTTTTGTGTGTACTCTTAAATTTCGGGTTCAAGGATCGATGAATGCGAAAAAATTCGAGTTTGTTACTATTGAAAACTACTAAAAATACTTCTTATTTAAATGTAGATTGAAGATGGGAAATTTCGTTAAAATATTAAAATACTTATTTATCTAATTAAAATGTAATAATACAATAAAAATTAATTTTGTTAATTTCGCTATGCCACCAGACAATCGTATGTAGGTATGTATTTTCATAGATGTTAACTCGATAGTTGGATTATGTATGTTAACTGTACATTAATATTATTTAAAACTATAATTATAAATATGTAGTAATCTTATAACCTATTTATATACCGAAAAGACCTTAATATATAAATGAAAAATACTAATTATTTTATTTACCTTAGTGATAATTTAAGTACCTACCTACTTAAATCTAATTTCTGTTATTTTATGAAAATGAAATACAATTGCGAAAGTAGATATTATTTTTATATTTAGCCAAGCTAATTACATTACATAATAGTTGAAATGTACTCTAGAAATGTATGAAGATATTAATTATTTAGAAGAGCTCTAGCTACAAATGCTATTTAAGGAACACTTAAGAGTGATTTTCCATTTTCCAGCTTTAATAAGAGTTTATCTTCTATTTATATTTGAAATATGAATTATTATTAGTATATTTACTAAATACGATTTAAAAATACACTGCAGATATACCTAACAGGGCCGTATTACAAGACTGAAGACAGCATGCATAACTTAAGTGATAACCGACAGTCAAACATTTAGAAAAATGAATTCGAATTTTAGCTCTAGAAACATTTATTAGTTGAATCGTGATATATCACAAATGTTTTTACCACTATTTATAAATACCATGCTTAATCACAAATGAATACGACCTTAATTTTGCCATCACTTTCTTATAGATATAACGTGGGAATAACAAGACACTCGTTTTACTTGACACTAAACAAAACAAGCACACACATATCGAATTGCGAACATAATTAATGTTACAATTTATAATAATTCTTAATACTACATTTTCATCTTCAATAAAGCTTTACCACATTTCTGAGGTCATCAATCAACCAACGATTATATAAAATATTGAAGCTTATGTAAGACGTTATTTACTGCAATAATACAATATCATGTACTAACAATTGATATAGAGTTACCCAGAGTACATACGTACAAGTTTTGTACAGTCATGGTCATCGTATCGCGTGACGTAATAAATCAATTAATGTCGACAGCATTTTTTTATTATTTCTTTACAGTAGCAATGGAATTCATTAAAATATTGACGTCCCGTTATAAATCTAGCTAAAAGTATTTTAACAAGATGCCATAGCGAGCGATTTTCGTCGGATTTTGAGTTACCTCTCGGTAAGTTTTCGATTCACATCCACGTGGTATCGAGACATCAAGATTAAGAAGTATCATGGTATTTTAATGATGTTGACGGCGATCGGTATCGATCGGTGTGGCTGCTCAAACATTTCGGTAAACTTCATTAGGATTTCGCAAAATAGTCGCACTCGATTTATGTCTCGATCGGCATTTATTAATCTTCTAAAGTTTGGTATTGTAAAAGTGCCGATTTTCAAAAATTTTATACAAAATTTTTGAAATATAAAATATTGGAAATGCTCTGTTTGATAACTACAGCGCTGATAAGGTGCTACAATATTTAACTAACATATTATTACCAATTATTTTTGATTCGATAAGGTTTTTATATTCAGGCATTAATATAACTATATTATGATGTGATAGAAAAATATAACAAAATATTTATTAGCCTGTTGATACAACATAAAGCCAAGTAAATACGATACATATTGATATCTAGGTACTTACCTATTTACTCACTTAATATTCACAAAATTTACAACAATAATATAAATGCTTATTTAAGTTATTTAATCACAAAGTACAAGTTATAAAAACTTCACACACTAAATCAATATCTATTTTCAAAACAAGACAAAAGAGGACATTATGAATTTTATAATTATTATTATTTAAAGTTAAGGCCAACGACCTGCATAGCATTCGTTAATAAAATTTAAATCGATATATGACGAACATAATTACAATATTTTATTCGCGCTAAAAAGGTGACATTTGGAAATTTAACTGTACATTAATCGACGAAAAAATTGTCTGACCAAAAACTACGATGTCAAAACCGTCAAACTCTCATTGTCATTCACCACAATCAACCTGTATCCGATGACAATACAAAAGAAACTCGTCTTACCATCTGATTTATTTATTAAGCACGGCGTACACAGTTTCAATGCGTTGATTCATTATAAAAATATATAAGATGCTCTCGCAGTCGGCGCAGCTCGGGAGACAAAAAGCGGTCGGACCGCCGACTTACAGAGTCGAAAACGAGTACAATCCGGAAGCGATGCCTCAGTATTTTCAGGTTATGTACAGCCAATTCTTATAAATTATTTATTACGGCCCCTTATTGGTCGGAGCACGCGTTTATCTTTTTGCTCTGAATACAATAGACGCCCGATGTCGTGCCGGCCACTACAGTTGATGTAAATTATGGCTCGCTGCTGGTTTAACTGCATATCTCAAAATATGTAACTCTGAGACTTCACAACTGTATAGACTGGAGGATAACCTCCACTTATTTTGGTTGTTGTGTAATATGGAAAAATAATTGTAGAAGGTTGTAATGTTAAAGGAAGTCTATATTAATTACAGATATCAGTTGGTATCATAGAGGGAAGAAAGTTTGCATGGACCAATCCGCACTCTGCAAATTCCTACGTGATAGTTATTTTTGGGAAAAAGAAGTATAGGACTAGTATAAGGAGACACATGATTGAACCGTATTATAATGAAGTAAAGTAACTTTTGATTTAAAACTATGCTAGTTAGTTTTTGAAGAATTTATTAATTTTTAAGAAATTTATTGCGTATACTGTAGAGCAGTTAATTATAACACGCTGAACTTGAATCGCAAAAAAAATATTAATTGAATTAAGTTTAATTTTTTAAATTAATTATTTGAAGAATTGAACCTATAATTAACTAAATTACACGTATTTTAATGCATTTCCTTTTTGGCTATGTTATTTTGCTACAGCACCATTAAATATCTACGGATAGAAAACTGACATAATATAATTCAAGATTCCACGTCTCCTTTTCGAGGATAGATTTCATTCTGTAGATTTTTTGCAGTGAGTCAGAAGGGCATACGGTTCACCCAATAATGTGGCACATGACCATGTGCCCATAAAAAGGGGTCTTAAAAAATAGTCGCGGATGTAGTCTTTAAATGGATTGGATGGATCCTTAAAGCTCGGCCACATCAATATAGCGAAACTGTAAGACCATGCCGTCATGACACATGAGCTTTATTAAGACAGCACACTATCATCGTTCATTTGCGATTATCGATATCCGTTGAATTCGAGGAAATTACCGTTATCTCCGGAAGAGAATACGTTTTGCAGAATTTAGAATGTATAGCAGATAGCAGATACTCCAGGAGAAATTTGATGAATAATTTAAATATCGAAATGAAATGAAATGAAATGAAATGAAATGAAATAAATGAAATGAAATAAATTTATTTGTCCATTATATGTTTTACAATTAATGTACGACAGTGGGTCCCAAACTAAGTGAAATACTTGTGTCTTGGGACCCTGAGTTGCGCTTCTTGGTTATATACATATTACATATGTTATGGACAGTAGAAAGTTAACAAGTAGGTAAATAATCTAATGTAATGGAAGTTAATACAATTAATTAAAAATAAAAGAAAAACAAAGTACATTATTTTGTGGTTTGCAGCACGCGTGTTCGTGATAGAGTGTGTGTGTGTGTTTGCGTGTGTGTGTATGTGTGTGTTTACGTGTGTGTGTGTGTGAGTGAGTGTGTCTTTGTGTGTGTGTGTCATTGTTTGTGAGTGAAGGCATGTTATAGTGTGTGTCAGCTCAGTGGTCCTTTAAGTAATTGTTCGGTTTCTTCAAAAGACAGCGTATGTAACCATTTCTTTATGACCTTCCTGCATGTGTAGTTCGATAGTAGTGTTATGTTACAATGTTTGTTGACATTATTGTATATCCGAGGAAACAAAAATTTTGGACATCGTTTAGCTAAAAGGGAGGATGCACGAGGACATGGCAGTGAGAATGTACGCCTTGAGGTGAGTTTTTTAAAGTCCTTTCTTATTTTTAAGGTTCTGTGAGTAGTTAACACAGCCTTGAGAACGAAGAGCTGCCTGACCCTTAGGACTGCGAACTCGCTATACAGGTCAGCTGTTGGGAAGCGGAAGGGTTTTCTCAGCATCACCTTTATGACGGCTCTTTGCGCTCTCTCCACAGTGATGAAGTTAGTTATTCCTGCACCCCCCCAAACAGATATGCCATATTGCAGAATAGATTGACAGAGCGCGTGAAATACGGAGGTGAGAATTGGAAGAGGAGTACAATCTCGCAGTTTTTTCATTACATAAATGAGTTTTCTAGTTCGCGAAGACAATGTTTCTATGTGAGATTTGAATGATAAGTTTTCGTCCAGTATGATTCCGAGATATCTTATAGTTTTTACACGTTCCACTATAGTACAGTTTTGGTCACAGTTGTTTAATTCAGGATTATTGCACGTATGAAATTTAACTTGGAGATTTTGATTTGGTTTCGATGCCTGTGTTTTGGAAAAAGCAATTAATTTAGTTTTTTTTTATATTTAAAGTTAGGAGATTTCTATCAAGAGCTTTAGCTAAAGTTTGGAGTCCAGATTCTGCGAGTTTGTACACCTCATCCCATCCATTAGAATGGAATATAATGGCTGTGTCGTCTGCGTAGGATATTATTTGAGCACTATTTAGGGGTAAGTTTACTATTTCGTTTATGTACAGGGTAAATAAGGTGGGACCGAGTATGCTGCCCTGCGGTACACCAAATTTAATTGGTAAGACCTCACTCGCTATCCCGTCTATTTTTACATATTGTTTGCGGTTAGTCAAATAGCTAGAGAACCAGTCAAGCGCAAGGCCCCTTATTCCGACTGATTCTTACTTTTTTATGAGCAGACTCGGCGAGATGGTAACGAACGCTTTGGCTAGGTCGATGAATACCGCCAAAGCTTGTTCGCCATTTTGTATATGCGAGGCCACTGAGTTAGTTAGCAGCATGGCAGCGTCTTCCGTCGATTTACCCTTTCTGAATCCGAATTGCCTGTAACTAATAAGATTTTGTTTATCTAGGTAGTTAAGTAGTCTTCTGTTAACTATCTTCTCAAGAAGTTTCGATAAGATATTTAATAGCGCGATGGGTCTGAAGTTTTCAGGGATGTCGACTGGCCCCCCTTTATGAATGGGGGTTACGGCTGCAATTTTCCAGCAATCAGGGAATGAGCCTGAACTTAAGCTCAGGTTAAATATGTAGGAAAGAGGTTTAGCAATAAAAGGCCTTATTTTTTTCAATAAACGTGCCGTAATGCCGTCAGGTCCAGGCGAGCTATCAGTTTTAATCTGTGAGAGATACTTGTCGACTTCGGATTCATCAGTAGGGAGGAAGAAAAAAGAGTTTATCGACGGGGTGGCCAGTGAGTGATTATTTGTGAGAGTTTGTTCTGTTGCAGAGAGCCTGTTTAAGATTGTATTAGAGAGATTTTTGCCAACTGTCGTGAAATAGTGATTGAGTGAATTTAGTGTGTTGTTGTGTGTGTCATTAGCTAGTTTTATCGGGTCATTTTTGTGTGCGGAAGGATGTATGATAGATTTAAGTGTATTCCAGAGTTTTTTTGGGTTATGCTTGGTGTCCTCTATTTGCTTGCTATAGTACTCGGACTTTAGTGTGAATAGAAGCTTGTTACAAACATTTCTGTATTTCTTGTAAGTGAGACGCCTATTTTCATCATAGGGATGTTTTTTGGTGAGACTGTGCAGTTTATCTCTACGTTTTATACATTTGATAAGATTCGGTGTTATCCAGGGTTTTATGTTTAGTTTTTTACGACTTATGTGAACTTTTTTTGAGTGTTTATCAATGATGTTTAGTATTAAATTTGTGAATATAGTGACTGCTGTATTAAGATAGCTGCATGAAAGTACGTTTGACCACGTTAAATTACTGATGTCATTAGTAACCGCTGTCTCGTCGATAAAAAATTTCCATCGGATACGAGGAGAGGAGCTCTCTTTATGATTGATTGTAGTTGCAGCAATAGCGATGTCGTGGTCTGTTATAGAGCTTTTGTATACAGCACCAGTTTGCCCAAAGGGTGATTTAATAAATATGTGATCCAAGCACGCATTCTCTCTAGTCGGAGCGTTTATGACCGGAACAAGCCCATGCGATGCCATGACATTCAGGTAGTCGTTTCGTTTGTTATGAGCCGGATTACATATGTCGATATTAATATCCCCTGCAACCATTACTGTTTGGTATCTGCTTAATGTACGCAAGTTTTCGTCTAGAGAGAATAAGAACCTGTCTATGTTTGAGTAAGAAGGAGAACGATATAGCCCTAGGAGAACGGTATTTTTGTTAATTTGAATGAGGAGACTATCGGAGTCAGTTATGTTCGATTGTAAAATGGTCTTGGTGTAGATGTCTCGCAGATAGATAATTATCCCGCCGTTTTTGTTGTTCTGTGTACTTGTCCTAGCTACAGTATATCCGGGTAAAACATCTAGTATTGTACCATCAGAAAGCCAACATTCGGTTAAAACGATAATGTCAAAATTAAGGTTGAGGTTTACTAAAGTAACTGCAAAATCATCAAAGTTGCGTTGATAACTTCTTACATTGAGCGTTAGTAATTTGAAGTTAAGTCGTGTGTTGGAAAGCTTTTTTCTGCAATCTTCTGTGTTTTCAAAAGTAAAGCATTCCACCTGTAAGTATTTATCTAAATCTTCAAAAATATTAACTACAGCCATAGATGTGAATTAAAACGAATGAAAGTATAACGATGTGGAGTTGCTTTATATGAAGTGCTGTGGAATGCCAACGTGCGAGAAAAGATGGAATGCAGAAAAGTATATGAATAATTCTTGCACACGAAAAGGTAGTTTTTGGGATGTCTTTGTAACGATGTTGATTGAGATTGTTTGTGAATTCAGTACTGGTATAAAATAAATTGTTATGGTTTGTGTGTAGTGTGTAAAATAGGATGTGTGTCTGCGTGATCTTAAAGGTAGTGCATATTATGTAATAATATTGATTAAGAGTGTTTGTGAGTTGAGTATAATATGTATAAAGTAAATAGTTGTAGTGTGTGTATAGTGTGTAATATAGAATGTGTGTCTGCGTGAATTTGAAGGTATTACTTAGGTAACAATCTTTGTTTGTGAGTTGGGTATTTGTGTAAAATAGAGAGTTGTGGTTAGTGTGTTGTGTATGATATATGATGCGTGTCTGCGTGCTTTTAAAGGTATAACGTAACAATAATACACGAAGATTCATGCGATAATTAATTAAAACATAAGTTTTATGCAGATTAGGAGTGCTAGCTGTTATTATATAATAATAATTAAGAATTTTGAGGAATTTTACGGTGTTGCCTTGGAACGCTCCATAGTTACAGTTATTGGTTTTCGGAGGTCGGGGAACCGAGCGCCGATTCCAGGTCTTGCGTGGTCCGAATGAGGATTGATGGATTTCCTTCTTGTTTTCGCAGAAGTATGGAGCCGTTCTTTGTCCAACAGTATTTATACCCACGTTCTTTTGAGCGAAGCTTTGCGATACGAAATAACTGGCGATTTGAACTAGTAAGCCGTTCATTAACGTACAGTGTCTTTGGCGCACCAGGGACTTCAATATCGGATGACGATAGTGCATGTCTACTTTTTGCTGCTTTGAGGAATTCGTCGCGTTTTAGCCGGCGCAGAAATCGGACGACGAGATGCCTCGGCGGTGTATCACTGGTATCCTTAGGCGAGCGCCGCCGGGGCCCCACCCTTGTAGAATAATCGATGTCGTTGTCCTCCAAAGAAACTCCTATTTTGCGGGCAAATAATTTAACTATGTGAAGTGGGCTTTCGTTGGGGAATTCATTGACGCCGGAGATCTCGATTTCGTTTCTTAACGACGTTTGGTTTTGTAACTCCAGTTGTTCACGGAGACTCGATATAGTTTTGTTTAAATTAATTATTTCATTGCTTTGGCATTCTAGAATTTTAATTCGAGTCTCGTAGTCGTCGAGGCGAGTGCTACAATTGGAAAGATGATCAGTAACGGCTTTCATATGTTCTTTTAATTCACTCATGTCCGAGCGAAGGAGTTTAATATCGTTTGCGAGCGATAACAAGACAGATGATTCATTCGACGGGCTCTGCGACGAAGCAATCGGTCGGCGGCCGCTGGGACGGATGGTCACGTTGTCGCGCTCGATACTTAAATTATTATTGCGCACCGGCGTGTTTGTATTGTCTCGCTTCGGTTCCTTGCATAAGCACGAAGGACATGCCCAATGCTGTTTAATTTCTTCAGATATTTTCGATACATTAACACATATGGGATGGTATGAAAGTTCGCATTTGCAGCATTTAATAAAAGTTGTTTTTAGTGACTTGTTACAAGCGGCGCAGTTGTTATTCATGTTAAAATATGACAGTATGCGTCGGTGAATAAGATTAAAAGATAAGTAATAGTGACGACTTGCCAGGTAGGTAGTTGTGATGTTGCGGTTAGAGTTGGATGGGTAAGTCACTGATTTTTGCAAGAACTAAAACACGTCCACCTTCGGTGAGATCAAAAACGCAACTCCAATATTGATGCGAAGTCAATTAAGTATATTCCAATTAAAAAAAATCTTCGATTCAACTTATTATTACTAAAATATGTTTTGAGAAGCTCGAAATTTATAATTTAAAATGAAACTTCTTCAGAGGACGCATGTAAGTCTTATACGTCTGTTCGTAGAATTTTATCCTGGATATGTACTCTAGTATACAAGTACTCCAACGAACTAATCTGTGGCTGGCAGTGATGGAATTACGATGTTGTGCTGCGCCTCGAATCCTCGGCGAAACTACCATTGATTTGGGGCTCATTTGGTCTCAGCCAAGTGAGTTTGCGTATATACTTAATAGTATTAATATAATTAGTTAAGGTCACTTACATCTATCTATCTATGTATTGATCTATCTGCCTATGAGCAACTTATATCGCTGTTAGTATAAATGATAATTAATTATTTTTTACTAGTCGATGGTTATTCGATGGCCACATTTAAAGGGAAATTGATGAGTGTAGGAGTAGGACTTGGGAACCAATACCTCATTTAAGTTGTAAAATAGCATTTGGTATACACTGATATTATGCGTCCACTCTGGAAAATGTTTTTAAAGTTTAGGGTAAAGTAACTTGATCAATGCGTGATCCAGTCGTGGTGGCCGGTTAGTAGTATTAGGCACAGTTACAAATTATGGTCTCATATCTGGTATTTATTCCATATGGATTTCGCTATATTATTACATACATTAAAGTTCAATATTGTAGACCACCAAGTTAATCATAAATGGGCCCAATTATACCAACCCCGAGATCCATCGCTAGGACCAGTTGGATTCCTAAAATTAAACATATCAATCGCGTTTAGAGGAGAAATTCAAGTTATGTCCACTGTCGTGAAAAATGAAAAACTGGAAGAGTAAGTACTAAGTAATGGTAAACGTTATATTATATAGAACTTTGATGAAAATTCACATAAAAGAATAGGTATGTCCATTTACCCAAATTTCTCATTAATACACCACCACCATACGTTGATGTAAATCTTAGAAAAATTATCTTGAATGAAATGCTCTTGAATTTAATTATAGAAATCTTCTTCTACCATCGGGTTTAGAACAACAATGTGCAAACTACCAGATAACTATTTACGAAGCTTTTGGCCTCCCCTGTGGCACTCAGAGCCAGGGTGAGAGACGGTTTGGGAAACCACCGAGTACCTTTGTAAAGGTCACTTTTTGTGGATTGGTGGTAAGAGAAAGAAATTTTAAACATAATATTATAATAATAAGTGCGAGCCTTTAAGATACTGTTAGAGAACTGAGAACTCTACACAACAATTTATTTAGGCGAAAACAGCAGTTCAGCACAAAACTTGCAATCCAGTGTACAGTGAGCATTTATCGATTGTGGAAATGTTCCCGAACATGAACCGTTTGATCCGTATAGAGGTGTGCACAGCGGATGGATGTTTCAATAAGGTTCTAGCCAGCACTCACCTGAAACTCGAAAATTTTTCACATGATGGAGAAAATGGTAATCAAATTCTTATAACTCCACTTGAAAATAATCACATCTATAATAACAACTGACGTGTGTTTCTTGCAATTGCAATTTGATAGTACAATGTCTTTATATTAAACCTTAAATCCATGGGTTTAATATTTCTATAAAAAATTGCAGGATTTTTGCCAACATTCGGTCCTTCGTTGCTTCACATGTACGGCTCGTCCAATAGTGGTATTATTGGCCCCGCAGGAGAAGAAGGCCCATATCACCGCGGTTGCTTGCTCGTGGCCCTGAATACTATTGTCCCATATTATCAGCAAATAATACGGAGCGTGAATGTGGAACCCGCCAATCCTATTCACCACGTAATACAATATTTAATATCCGAATATATTTATTTAAATGTGCATTGTTTTGTGAAGCGTAATATTTACGCAAACATACCAACAACTCAATATTGCGATAGAATTGTAGTAACATTTTCTATAATGTCAGTAATGTTTATCTAGTAATATCTTAAAACCGGACGTGCAAATAATTTTAGACTGCGTTGAATCTAGGTAAATCAAAGCAGCTAAATAGGCACTGCAATCAATCAAATCTATATCGCCTTCTGTATCTTTATGCCGTGCCGCGTTCGTGAAACGTGCCTGTACAGTGTACAGTAAACAGTTGTACACGCAGTTGTTATTGTATGCAAAGGTCAGACATTAAATATCATTCATAAAATGAACATAATAGAGCCATTTCTTTTGAGTGGGATTTAAATTTACGATCTTTTTTGTGCACATTACTGTAACAGTCACTAGGCATAGGATTTAATGAATATTGTTTTCTAGGAAAGTTTGTGGCAGATCCACGAATTCTGTTTGTTCTGTCCCATTCTAGAAGTTTCTATGCTAGATCGACGAGTTACAGGAAAGTATTGTGGTGTTGCAATAACACTTGGTGAAATCCCGGCTACAAGTCCTGCGGATGAAGGTAAGCGGTTAAATAAAATTGTCTCTGACCAAATACTTAGTTAAGTTGAAGATTTTTTTAATAAAAATTCAACCCATCAACCGCAGTTATTATAATTTCCTAACCAAATACTGTGCACAAAATGTTTTTATTTTTTCAGAATTCATTACAATGTTGAAAGAAACACGTAAGTTATTTTCTTATTTCACTGCATACTTAGCATCGTGGATTACTATGTATATGCGAATTACTTCACAGGTATCCGAAAACTACACTATACTGGATGTTTAAATGTTAATAAAATACCACCATATGGATATTTAGACTTTTGCAACTCTTTTCCTGTACTTCAACTGGCTACACGACTTCCAGATTTTAGATTCAGGATTTACAAAAATAATATGCTGCAGGCGATTATCCTTGACTTGGTATTACATATCTCATTAATATGTGTAGTCGTGTAAAAACAGTTACAAACTACTAATAAATGTCTCAAATTGGCCAGTCAAGCGTTGATAAATGGATAAGTGTGACCACACCTCGTTCAATTGTTAAACTTAATTAAGGTTTCTAATACTTCTTTAAGGATACTGCGGTAAAAAATATTGAGCATAGACTACAAAGTTACGACTATGAAACTCCTAATGAACTTCTGGACGAATTGAATAGTGTCCGAAATGACGCGGCATGTAACATTCTCAAGTTTATGAACTTTATACAAAATTCGCGGAGCAACGAAAGTTTATTTCAACAATGTAACACAAAGTTGGATCAAAAACAACTTGCTCTACAAATAGAAGAAGTTGTAAGTAATTAACAATTTAACTGTTAGAAATTGTAATAAAAGCGCTTTTATGGACTCAAGCAGCGGCATATTTTAGTTTCACAGAAGTTCAGTTAAAATTTCCCATTTAAATAAAACTTTATCAGGTACTGCGATGAACAATTAAAGCGTCTTGTCGTTTTAATTAATGTCATACTTTTAGCTCTGGACATCATTTCCATTTATTTTTCCTTTTAAATTATATCGATACTTGTATTGAAAAATATCAATACAAGTATCGAAATTTTTAAATTTAATTCAATCATTCAGATTGCAGGATATTCTATATCAATTTATTTTAATTGCATTTTTAACATCTTATTTCATTCCTTAATTTCAAAAAACTGTTCATTATAATTTCTAACGTAATTAAAAGTTTCTTCTACTTATGCCTGTGGTATTTTGTCAATCCTTCTCCATTACTTCAATATGTTATAATATAGATACAATACCAGCTTGTTATTTGCTTTGATATTGAAACTAAAATTTAAAGCAATAACTATCATGGCGTTTCGAAATATATCATAATTGTGATTGTTTCGTTAAAACAGTAGTTTCAAATTAACCTTTGTTTTAGGATAAAATATACCATCAAATATCACGATCATCGTCGTCTATATTATCTATGCAGTGTATTAAACCCAAATGCAGCAAAATAAGTAAAGACAGTCCTTCAGTTACAAGAAAATCAGTTAAATTTGTATTATTGGAGACCAGACTTATAAAGGAAAGTCTGAGCAAACTTTTATGTGATGTACTGAATTTATCTTTATTCGATTTTTTATCATGACTCTGTAATGATCGAAGAGTGCTAAGGAGAAAATATAATCGAACAGAATCTTTATAGATGTTAAAGATAAACTAGTTGACAAATTAATATAATTATTAATTTTGCGTTTAAAACATTCAATAGGAAAACGTTATTGTTAGCCATATCCGTTCTGATAACCTCCGTGATACCAAATCGATTAGCTGGAAGGCGTTATTCGGCGTAATGGGCCAAATAGCATTGATAATTTGGTGTCAGATAAGAAAGTTATTTGTTTTCCATCTGATGAATTTCGCCTAGGTTATATCCTACTAGGCTACCATATATGTAAACGCAAAGCTGTGAGGATATAGGTATAGTGTGAGAAGTCTCGTGTCCCTTTGTAGTAGGGGAGCCCAGGATGCTAAATGTGGATTTACTCGAGCGTCACGGGAACCTATTAGAATTGGTAGATTAGACCATAGCGAGAAAAAAAGGTCCTATAATGTTTTCACTTTTAGCGGTGGGGAAGGGTTTTTTGATTTTTTTTAATTTAAAAAAGAAAAAAGTTGGCTTGGAAATACTCAAGCGCGTTAGATATTGATATTTTGCATGCTCCAGGACGTCACTGAAAAAAAGTATACGTTAATCTGACGATTTAAGTGGCGATTTAATCGCTATGAAGAAAGGGTAAAAAATTAAAGTAATATTATTCGAGCGCGTCAGATTAATATATGGGGGGGTTAATTACAATATAAGAAGTCCCCATTTCGCTAATCTGACGATTCGAGCTCAACCTTAGGGAATTATGGATTATTCAAATTTTCCAGCGGGGCCCCTGAGCGCACCCACCAACCATAACTGCTCATATTGACTAGAGG
Organism: Colias nastes; assembly: GCA_907164665.1. NCBI lineage: Eukaryota > Metazoa > Arthropoda > Insecta > Lepidoptera > Pieridae > Colias > Colias nastes. The sequence continues at coordinate 83,195 of CAJQZM010038592.1, forward strand.
TACTAATGAATAGCTAAGGTACCGTCCCTTATAGTAATCTGACGCGCTCGAGTAAATCCCAAAATCCCCTCTTGGGCTCCCCTACTATTGTGAGATACATTATACATCGGCTTCACTGATCGATTTTCCTTACAGACAAGTAGGTTAGCCATTTGTATCCTGACAGAAAGAAACGGGAATCGAACCGAAGACCACTCACTTCTACGCTTACGCGTTAACCACTAGTCACTAGATAATATACAGTTGATTGTTTCAACTTGTTCGTGTAATATCTGATACAATCTTGGTGAAATGCGGTAGAGATATTGATTGTAATCGGAAGTAGCATGTACTTGTAGGTACTTTTTATCAGGGTACAGAATGCTAATTCCTATGTAATTATTTCTTTAATATTATTATTAATAAGGCGCAGTTACATGGATGGCCAGATATTGTAGTCTGGTTTCTGAATGAAGGATCGAGAGTCGCATATGCAAAACTACCCGCAGAGACTATCATATATTCTGTAATACCCGAGCAGAGAGGCAGATGTTGTGGACGTTTACAAACTTTACAGATGAAAGTAAGTTTAATGCAATATTTGGAATTAGATGTTAATTTACATATGAAATTTGATAAGTCCGATAATGTCCGTTATCCAATAGTGAAGTGTGATGTGAATATTATTTTTATAACCGCATAATAATAGTCAAATGATATTACTATTTCTAGCCTCTAAAATGTCCAAATCACGTAAATTCCACCCACTGCTGTTGTACCGCTGGAAAGGTGGAAATACTAATGTGGCTTGGCTCCTTCCGCCAGCGAGCAGTGTTCGATACTTACATACCGGCTGGCTACAAACTGAAGATCAAAGATTATGATATGTGTTTGAAATCTTCGGCAATGGTAAATAATTTCGTATATGTTTATTCAAAAGACTTTGTACTGCTGTTGCACGTACAAAAGCGCGAAGTTTAAATACTCTCATAGTGCGAGAGGAAAGGAATATCTATGAAATAATTAATTTTTTTATAGGTGACATACATATGAATTATTGAAAAACATATGGGAATTCTTTACAAACCTCTTAGCATTAGATAAAAGTGATATTTGGTATAATATTTTAGATGGTGGAATGTCGGGCTTTTGTATATAAAGCTAAATTACTAAGCAGCGCTTTGGGTGCTAATCCTGCAAATACATTTCTACGCGTCAATATTTTAACTGCGTCTAAAGAAACCAGGGTAAAGTTTTCTTTGTGTTTTTTTTTATGAATATATTTAGATGAAACCTTTATAAAGAATAAGAACTATTTATTTCTGGCATTATTTATCTGATGTAAACTGTCTACCCACGCGTCGTTTCTCGAGGCAAAGTGATGAAATCTCTTTTTAAATACGTTGTAAAGTACTCGTTGCATATTTATGTCTCATTTATTACAATGGATGTTATACGTTTAGACGAAGAAGGATACCCTGACACCAATCTGGAACCAAATATTGAAGGTGCATAAAATGATTTTCATGTCGCCAGAACGCCTGACGAGTTGTCCTCCAACCGCAACTATAGAAGTTAACAATGTTGATGCTGCGGTAATGTATTTTATGAATTTGAAATTTATTGTCTTCTTGGTAGGGTTTAAATTGCGGCTTCGTAATCTGGACTTGCGCTTGTTGAGACTTGATTTTTTTCCAAATATCTACTACCTACCTAGTTTATTTTAGCCAAGTTTTATAATATTTAGATTTCAGGAATTTTGCGAATTTTTAAATTTATTTAGTGTGGCTGTCTGCAATCTTAAATTTAGGGGTATTGCTTATTGGAACTTCTATATATATATATATATATATATATATATATATATATATATATTATATTCTACCTATATCCTTCCTTGGTGCTTAATTGGTATACTGCTACTGTATTCGAAAATTATAGTCATTTATCATTTTTCATGTCATAATATTCGTGCTCGAAAATATCTCTTATATATAAAATTCTCGTGTCACAATGTTAGTCTGCATACTCCTCCGAAACGGGTGGACCGATTCTCATGAAATTTTCTGTGCATATCGGGTAAGTCTGAGAATCGGCCAACATCTATTTTTCATATGTACCACGGGCGAAGCCGGGGCGGGCCGCTAGTATTTTTATATATTTTCATACGACCATAAATCATTTACAGTTACATAATTATTTTTAGTGTTAAGTATGAACTCAAATCAACGCTACAACGGCACTACTACATAGTACTAAATAATTAAGTACGTAGGTACTATACCAACGGCAACTACTTAGACTCGAACACGAAATATCCTTTCTTTCCACCCTACTACAGTATGAATTCTGAATTGTGTTCTGAATTCCGCGTCTATCCTTTTTAACTGGTAACGACGTGCTTTAAACCAGGTATGTATTATGTTCCAGGGTAAAGTTGAAGTTGTTGGTCGCTTTGAATGCGAGTGCATTGTCGACGATAGACAGGATTACGAGTCCGCCCCGAGACTCCAGTGGTACGGGCTGCATAGAGGGATCGAATATGTCGGCCAAGTGAATATGTCTATACAGTTATTGCAGGTTATTTTATCATATCATAGTTTAGTTGTTAGCATGGTCTTGAATTTTAAATTTGTAGTTGAATTCAGCAGCAAACATCCTTGGTTGATATTTCTCTTATAATTTGCGGTAAATATAGCACTTCTATATGGTTAATAATTGTTACAACATTAGGTACGTGTTTTTTTGGAAGAGTGCGAGTATCCAATATTTTAGACTTGACGAGATTACAAGCAGAATTTTATCACTGAAAGTTTATATGAAGTCCCACAGGTGTTAAATGACCAAGGTTGCAAAAGTTTCTGAAATATGAAAGTTTCGATAGGTATTTTTACATGTCAATAGTTACTTGTGAAATTTAGGTACTCTGTGTAGTATATTCTGTGATCTAGTTTCCAAAATGCAAGAATATAAAAAGTTCCCACACTAACTTTTTAACAATAAGTACATACTACAAAAAATTTTTTGTCTACCTTATGCCTATGCAAAAAGTCTTTTATTATATCCTATTTCATTTTGCTTTAAGCGCCCTCTACTAATAGAGCTTAAAACTACGTCGTTCAATACTACTGCAAGAGTAGCACAAACGCATAGTGACTACGTGCTGAACTGTCATCATGACAATATTGTATGGCAATAGTTCTTCTCGCTCATAATAGATGTCTCTTTTTTAAACTTTAGATTCCAGAACGATTAATGAAGACTACAGCTTATTCATCAATAGAAGAGTCCATAGCAACTGGCGTTAAAGATTTGGATTTATCGGACAAAATCGAACCGATACCTTTAAATTTGATACCTGTTTCTACAACTTACAAGTATTTTTTATTTATTTTTTTTATGTTTGCCATAGATCTTACTGGTATTGTCTCAGATTAATACGTTGATACTTTTAACAATTTAAATTTATTTAATTTTTCGAATTAATATAATTAAGTGAACCTTTCAGAGTCGACGTATATTGGTGGGGTCTTCGTGATGTGAATATAACCAGAAAACCTTGTGTCATCCTAGAAATAGATGATATGACTTTAAAATCGGAAGTTATAGTAGACAAGAAAGCTAACTGTAACTTTCCGAACGGACGAGTTTCACAGACATTTGAGGCTCCGATGCACGAAGCGTACTCTCCTTTACTGAAAATACGACTTTATGACAGTAGTACTTTTGGTCGAACTTTGTACCTTGGCACGAATGTTGTAAAGAACCTAAATAAATATATCGTGGACTGGCTTCCAAAGAACGAAAGGGATGCGTCTTTACATAGAGCTTCCATTATGTCATCTGATTTCGTACAAGGTAAGATTTTTAGTTTTGACTACATCCTATTTCCATGCAGGATTATTTTTACGGCACTGACCAATTTCTATAATATTCTAAAAACAATGTTATATCACCAATAGCCAAGATTTAAAAGATCCAGAAAATAGAACATTTTTAGATTTATTAATATGATAACCAATTAAATAAAACAACATATTATATGTTGGTACTGTTGAATGAATGGAAGCCTTTTTTGCAAGAAAATTTACAAGTAACAATAATTTAATTGCATAACTAAGTAGGTTTCTTCTGGGTATCTTGCCTGATATTTTGTTGGTACTGTTGGAGTAAATCAAAGACTAATCTTATAAAACGCATCTTGTTCCAGTTAATCAAAGTTTAGTGCTAAAGAGGACAAGCCAGTTAAGAAATGAGTTATCTCAGAATGACAATAAATTGCTAAGCAGCGTTGATTGCATTAGCGATTGGCAAACGCGTCGGTCTGCTTGGAACTGTAACTGCTTCAGGGGAGAACCTGATGAAGAAGAATATACACTGCTCCCACTGATGACTAGCAAAAATAAAACATATCTAACCAAATCTTCCTCTACTGAGCAAAAGGATTGGTGGACACGATATCTGTATTCACAGGAGGTGCTGTTTTAAAGATACTTTCAAATGTTAAGTCTGGTATAGTTTCCATTGAATCATCTATAATATAAACATATTGCAGGATAGTGGTTGCAACGTTCCTGAAGATACTGACAGGCTGACTGTAAGAATAAATTCATTAAATTTTTGTTTTAAATGTTCGGTACTTGGACTTTAGTATATCATATTTTCAGATATACGATTCGGAACTAGAACGACAGCCGCAGTTCTCAAAGTTCAGGGACTGGTGCGCGACCCTCAAGCTTTATAATGGCAAGAAGAGTGGAATTCGGGAGAAAGATGAACAGCTGTACTGTGGTCTTTTAAAGGCTGGTCTGGCTATTTACAGATGGCCACCGCCAGATAATACAGATGCAGTTAGTCCGAGTGGTGTGGATTTAAAGAAAGGGTATATATATTAAACTGTTAATCTTCCCGGATTGTAAAATTTCATTAAGATTTCGCTTTGCTTAGTGAACTGTCGTTCATCGACTCATCGTTAACTTTTTATATAAACGGCATCATACTCTCCTATTATGCTCTTAATTAATTTCAAAAATTTATTAAAATTATATTGGGCGACTCATCGTGGATCATTTGTCTATGTATTTTCTTTTAGATATTTTGATGATCATCCCAATAACGATCCAGTGAAGTTCTTAGTAAGGGTATATATTATAAGAGCAATGAATCTTAAAACAAAAGAGCTAACGGGAAAGTCGGATCCATATACAGTAGTGAGTTGCGGCAAGAAACATTTTGGAGACCGCTCTAATTACATTCCGAATACGTTAAATCCTGTTTTTGGAAAGTATGTCTCCTGATGGATAATTACGCTTTAAAATTTATAAAAAAGTTAATTGGCAGTCACATATTTGTAGAATATTGTTTGACGTACGGAACACCTTATTGATAATTTTTTAAATTCCATGGTTTTTCTCATTCAAAGCCTTAGCTTTTACACAGTTGACAGATATATACTACTTTATCACCGTTGCCCTATAGAGGTTAGGTTGTACTAACCAGCATGTCATTTTAATTAAGAGGCATCTATCCATTCCAGAAAATAACTTGAATCAAGCTCATGCTTCATGTATAATGATTAGCTTTTGTTTCGCTGAAAATCGTAGAGATGGCAGCTGGCAGATGACATGAACCTTTTTCAGTAGCCTAGTTTCCAATATACCAACCATTATACCAACATGCTTTCTTAGTTTGGCACTAGAGGGCGTTGAGCGAAATGTTGAAGAATATTCCTTAGTCTATTGTAATCTTAGAGCATTAAGGGCCGATTTTTCAATGCTTGGATAAAACTTATCCGTCCAATAAAGTATTACACGATAATATTAAAATGTCACGTAAACTGTCAAATACGGGCAATTAGAATACGTTTTAAAATGGTAGTTTTATACATTATTCGACGAATAAGTTTTATCCAAGCATTGAAAAATCAGCCCTAAACCAACGCTCTAAGATTGTAATTGATTCCAAAATCCTTTCAGGATGTATGAGTTGCGATGTAACTTGCCAGAAGATTATCTTGTAACAATCTCATTGTATGATTATGATGCGATTCCACCAGATGAGTTGATTGGTTTCACTACAATAGATTTGGAAGATCGAATCTATTCGAAACATAGAGCTCGTGTTGGCTTAGCAAGTGAATTTAGATTGTATGTGGAAATTTCTTTTATATATCCAATTTTATCAGCCAATAAATTTGTCTTTATCTTTATTTCCTAATTTATACTCCACAGACCATAAAAACTTGGCTCTGAACCTTAAACAATACTGTTCCTTTTACCTTCAAGTATTGACTGTTTTGTACATACTTGTAAATTATAACGTTGATTACGACTTTACGAGTATATTTAGGAAGTCTTCAAACAGTATATGACTAAAATAATGATTTAAAGGAGTGAACCATTCAAATGGCGTGATAGTTATAAACCCTCGAAGATTCTCGAAGAACTTTGTGTAAAGAATCACATTCCACCACCGATATTTCCTGATTCATCCACTGTATTAGTCAATGGAGTAAAATATGTTGATAATTGCCAGCAAGGTATCATATTTAGATGTTATTCAAGTTATAAATCATAGTACATGAGCATAAATTAATCTCTATTTTTCGAACGTAAAACTGAAAGTAGACAAATAAATAAATTTGGGTAGTAACTAATATCAGAAAGTTTAATGAAAAATTTAAACTATTTTTCATACAAGTACACATTATTGTCACAGATAGAAGTTACGTTTCATCGATAGAACGAAGAGAAAATCTGTGTCTCAGTATTTTGCATCAATGGCATACTATACCAGTATGTGGCTACCATTTGGTACCGGAATATGTGGAAACAAGAGTTTTGTATAAGGAAGATAAGCCTGGAGTTTGCCAGGTACAATATTAACTAACCATGTATTTTTAAATTTGGAATACTCCACCAGAAAACAAATAGCGCCAATTTTCTGGAAGACTTGATATCAAAGTGACGGTAAGTCTATTTAACACTTTTTAATGGACCATCTACCCAATGTTGCGTGGGCTCAACAAATGATCGTCGATTTTTGACGCCATTACGGCGAATATAAATAAATATTTACAATGACGGCCGCTCATAGGCATTTAGGCCTTCTACAGTTCTACACTATCGTGATTGCTTCTACTCGTCTTTGCTCGATTGTCTCTGAACTACTATTAAACGGCGGGACTAATATTAATTTTTTTTTGTGTGCTATCTTCAAATGTATTGGAGAATGGTACAATTTGAAAGCGAACTAAACCCAAGGAAAAGTAATATAGTTAATAATTATTTTTGCATTAAGGGTGCACTCCACATGTGGGTCGATATATTTCCACTGGATTGTGAGACTTCAATACCACCATCAGTAGACATTACGCCCAGAAGTGTTGACGAGTTTGAGCTAAGACTTACAATTCTGACTCTGCGGGGTGTTGATGAATGGTCTTGCTCAGAAAACTTGGAACTGTACTCTAAGGTGTAAGTCAATAGTTAGATTGATATAAAAGAGGTAAGAGGTAAGCAGCGGCTTATACCACATCTTAGTTTATTGGCCAATAAACACAATCTAGCTTAATAATGGGTTTGATTCAACTGTGATTTACTCCGCCCCTTCCGTATCCACTGTCTTTACAACCCTGGTACTATTTAATACCACATCACCAAAGATTGTAACATTCTTTCTATTTGACTGACTGTGACTGACCGATTGCTATATGTATGTTTATCAGCCTGCATCTGGTTTCCATAACACAAGCGAAAGCTTAGTATGGGATCAGATCGTGCCGTGTGTGAAAAATTGTCCTGAAAATATTTATTTAAAATATTTATTTAACTTTCAAAATTAAAGGGGGAACTTACTCAAATGTTATATCCCAATAGATATATGCATGTATTATGTTAGCCGTTTTATAAGCTAAAACGCTAAAATAAAATCTAATCGCTAAGCTAAAATCTATATCAATCAGGTGGATTGGCACGAGTGACACCACACAGGACAGTGGTGTTTACCGTCCTTATGGGAACGGTGTATGGAAGCTGAATTGTCCAATGATTTTCCCTTTAATTTATCAACAAGCGGAGAGAAAGGTTTTAACCGATATTGTTTCGAATATGTCGTATAATACGAATAATATGATTTGTTTTAATATGTATTTCGTAAAATAAAAAAATAATAATAAACGTTCCTGCTAACATATTTAAAATAATCATGTCTTCAGTCATAAGTTACGATAGTTTCAATTTTTTGTTTAAAGTCCTAATCTATAAAACATATTTATTCGCAGCTTCTTAGGAAAGAGATTGGTCCATTTACAGAATACGAGGAGCACATATCACCCACATTGGTTATACAGTTAATGAATAATCAAGATCCTATCAACGATTGCATTGGTAGTGTACCTATTAATTTACTAATTTTACTTATTATCTTTACTGTTTGAAATTTTCTGCTGAAAAGGAACAAATTGGATTTGCTATAAAAAAGGCAATGTTAAAATGCAAAGGCAAACTTAAAACACCCACATTATAAGTCTTATATAATTTTAGGTACTTTACAGTTCAATTTGAACGAAATGCCACGAGGTTGGACTAACTACAGCAACTGTAGCATTGAAAATGATGAAAAAACTTCCAAAATTGATTTATTCGCCGCTGGTTGTGCCCGTGGTTGGTGGCCGTTACGCGGAGAAGATAATATTGGAAACACCAAACAAACAGTACGTTCAGATTTCCTGGAAAATATGTTGATTCCAATAATCTTCATATTGCATTTTATAATACGCGTCTCGTTCTCAGATCTCAATATTATCCAATATATTACCTACTCGCTCAAAAATGAACTGCAAAATTAAATTCAGAGAAGTAGATGTAAAATTTCTATGTCGCTCAATCTAATAATATTTTTAATATCAAAGGTCGTGGGTAGATTTTAATATACGTTGATAATATTTTCTCATAGGGCATCATAGAATTGGAAATGGATTTATTACCTATGGAAAAGGCTATTTTGATGCCCATTGGTGTGGGTAGAAAGCCAACGTTTGCTTTACCCAAACGAAGGTAATTCTACTGAATACAATACTTATTAAACATCTATAATAATTCTCTTGTGTTGCAAGTAGGTATAGTTCTAATAAGTAATTATTAAAAAAATCGGAAGCTCTATCACTCTCTCCCATGAATTTTAGTTAAAGTTCTTATAATTTTATATAAGTAGGTACGAGTAGGTATTAATTATTCTGATTATAATCTTAAAATTTTCTTTTTATATTATAGTGTTAATTTTGTTGGTAATGATTACAATTTTGGAGAATAAATGATGGATATAATCTAGTAATTAGTCACACAATTATTTTTATAAATAATCCAGGATGCAAAAATAGCAAGCCTACTCTATAACAGGGTTTATAATATGTATTCATGGCTTTCTAGACAAAAGCAATGTTTCGCTGTTTACATAATTTAAATTAGAGCTACGAGTACATACTACATAGAGTATGTACTCGTGTTACTCTATTTCCAAACCCTCCTCTTATTGTATGTTGGCATTTATTAGTAATAATAAGTTTTCCATTACTAAGACTAGATGGCGTAAGGTATAATTGTAAGGTTGATCAATACAAAGGCACAACTCAATATTATCAGCAACAATTGAAAAACAATGCTACTGAAAACTATGTTTTTATGTTGTGTTTCATGCATAATAATCTGAAATCACAGTGTTGCAACTCCTCAACGTGTTGATTCATCTTTGTTGCAAAATAATGGTGCCATGATATTATGTGAATACAGGGTTTCATAAAAACTACTTTATCAGTTTTGTGTATAATTTAAATATTTTAATGAGAGTTAAATATAGAAAAGATAATAGAGAATACTTTCCTATTTTTTATTTAACTTTTATATCGTAACATGAATGTACTTACTGAAAAATTTTAATGTCGATTTCCAAATACGGCAGGTGACTAACGTATTTTTTGTTTGACATAATTTAAGCTTGACCATACGTTAATGTACTGATACCATTCTCATCTCGTCAGTCTGATTAATCTAATGCTTAAGAAAATTAAGTTAAATTTGATATAAGATAAGTCTGAGTTTTTTTTAGGTTTCTCCTTTATTTATTTAAGAATTCTAATCAAAACGATGTACCTATATGAACGCTTATACATATACGCAATATATAATAAATTAATAATATAAGAGCACTACTCTTTTAATCACTGGCCGCGAAAGCACGGCGCGGACGCCACTAGCCCTGGATACAAAAGTACCCAAACCCCTTTAAAAAGAATAGAAAAAATTCGATCACGAGGCGGGACTCGAACCCGCATCCTTTCACGCCAATCCGGAAATAAATTAATGAAGTTAAATAAGTAATAAAAAAAATAATAATGCAGTTTATTTTTACAGCCATTCCGATATATGGTCGAACCCATTCGGAAAATTAATACGATGCTTGAAAGCAATATGTAAAAGTGAAGATTGTAAAATACCAATTATATTATTTCTTTTCATACTAATTGCCATTATCATAGCATCTATATTATATTTTGATTGTACAACATTATTAATGGACTTTCTAGATAGGCTATTGATATAAATAACATATTTTTTAATAATCATATTTTTTATGTAAGTATTATTAGATAGTTGTATTATTGTTAAATATATGCCTTCCTTGTTTTTTATTTTTTTATTTTTTATTATCCTTACTATAATAATACTCTATAGTATCGAAATATTGAAAAACTGGGATACACTTTTTAAAATTGACTGAAATACAATACAAACCCTAATCATTTTTTATTTTTAAGCTGCAAAATTGTGAACATGAGTTAAAGAAAACAATTGAAACTCATGTAAGTTAAAGAAAAATTGTTATCTACATATATCCTAAACAGTAAACTATGTGATTTATATTCGAGCACATCCGAATGAATCTTATTTGCGAATTGTGTGTCGCATAAATATTATTATCTGATGATACCCTACATGAACAATATGATTTTACTTTAATCGAAGTAACTTTGTTGCACAAAGTTCCGAAATTTTCACACAGATGTCGTTACCCGACACCATTTGACTCTAAGCCAGGAACAATTTCATACTTTAACTAAAATGAAATTTTATCCTTTATCGCTATTTTGTTTTCAATGTTTATGCCTCAGTTGTTTTAAAGAGATAGAATTTTTATTTTTGCTCTATCTAAATTCAAATATACATAAAGTGGAGGTAGAGTCAAAGTAGAGAAAGTAGCAAGTTGTAGCAAAGGTGATTTTGAATTATTTTTTTTAATAATTTACAACAATATCACTAGAGGAAAATAAAACACATAAGAGAATTTATGTTTAGATAAATATAACCTGAAACGATTACCAAGGCTTACGTCATTTAATTTTCAGATGTCATGTTCTTTTTATTAAATCTGAAAAAAAAAAACAGATGCTTCGCAATTCTAATAATTGTTAGGACCCTTTTAATTATCTTTCTCCCATGATAAATTTATCATGGGAGAAAGATAACTAAAAGTAAAAGGGTCCTTTGAATTTAGAGCCAGCGCGCACGAGCAACTTTGTCTCCGCAACTATTTTGTCTCTCCCATCAATTGTATGGGGAGTTGCGTCGCTACGTGCGCGCACTTTCATACTAGCCCATGGGTGGAGAGACAAAATAGTTGCGGAGACAAAATAGTTGCGGAGACAAAGTTGCTCGTGCGCGCTAGCTCTTATTCAATCGGCCAGCAAATGCAACACGCATGTGTGCGCCTGTGACAGCTCAACTGTTATATTAACTGTGCTCCAACTGACATTCGCGCCGCGATGACCAAACCTGACACGCTCTTGTAACGTTCCAAAACCGCTTTAATCCGAAATTAAAAGTTTATGCACAGGCAATTCTACGATTCCGAACGGTGAGTGTAGTGAATAATTACTCTTGGAATGAACCTTTGTCTTGAAATCAGTTGTTTTTGTCTGGAAATGTTGCAACTAAAGTGTTAATTGTGACGGTATGATATGATGCAATTAATACAACATATTGACAAAATAAACAGTGATGCAAATAAAGCATTAGAGTCTAAAATCGATTATCACGAGGTTGTATTTTTCGTCTTTGAGCTGAGTTGATTTGAGCAGTTTTTTATTCACAGGGGCCACTAGAGGTCACTTGTTGTGTACCTACTACCCTACAAAATGTAATTTATGACTTCCTTTCTCAACGATGGAATCATATTATCATAATCCTTTTATTTTGTAATCTAATATCACAATGCTATGCTCACAGAGTATCTTAAACTATAGAATAACAATTTAAAATTATAAAGCACAGAATACTTAATAGTAGCTAACGCTAATTAATGATTATTAACCAAGGTGATGTGATGTGATATTATAGTATGTTATCATAATATAAAATACCTACATAACTAACAAAATTTAATTTCACAATAACTCTGCTCTACTTTTACTAGGACTAGACTGGAAAATGAGCTTTGACTGCACTTTTCTACTTAGCCGTAACGACGCGACGCTTGACATTGGATTCATTTAATTTTGTATCACATGTCGCATTTTCTCGTAATAAAATAACTGTGTACATATTTTTCTTAAACTTTCTAACCTTTCTGAAAATAAACAAACAATTAACATAGTATTTCTGATTAAGGACATCATAAAAAATAAAAATATAACTTACTATTTCTTCATAATTACAGGTAGGTGTCTCTAGATCCTAAAAAAAGAGTAAATATAAAGCGCGTAAAATAGAAATTTCTAGACTCAAATTAGTTACCCATTTCGTGTGCTATATAAGAATGTTCGACGTCCATAGAACCACGGGATTTTTCCATAAAGAATCCATTGAAATAGTTCGATTCAAACTCAGCACGCATGTGTAGCGGGTGGCACGAATGACAGCTCATTTGACATTCGCGTCGCGATGACCAAACCTGACACGCTTCCGTGGCGTTCCGAAACCGTTTTCATTTAAAAAGAAATATATAAAGCGTGCATGCAAATGCGAACTCTACGCATCCGCGGGGTAAGTTTCATGTTTGCATAGCTATCGTATCTATTGTTTAGGTACTTTTTATAGGTTCAAACTGGAAATACGATTTGTTGTTTTTCTTTTAATAAATAAAATATATGTATTAATTTCATGAGTTTATTTAGCTGGCTAGAGGAGCTTTCTTTGTTAAAAAAAAGAATCAGACAATACTCCATTTTCGTAGACTTACAATCGATTTTATTTAATGGCATACAGTTTTCTTTACTTTTAAAATAACGGTTGTACTGTTTAAAAATTTTTGGTTTGGATAATTTTCGCACCTCCTCTCATTACTATTAAGTCATTTAATTTAAAAAGTATTTATTGCAGATCAACTATTTTCCGATATTAATTCTTCTATATTCGCAATCCTTGATTGCAATTGTGCAACTAAATTTCAGGTTTATTAACATTGTGGGTTATCTGTTGTTATCGCAAGAAAAACACACGATCATTACCGTTATTTAACTTCAATTTAGAAGGATTCCCGCTTATCGCAAACTATTAACTAGAGTGATGTGACGTCATAGCCTTGGCCATGTCCTTTGACAGCTGTGAGCTATATAGCTTTTTTATTTTAAATAGAAAGCGCAAATAAAAAAATAAATAAGAAAAGGTTTTATACCATTATTACCTCTAAAAGTGTACGAAAATATTTTTCGATACAAAAGCAGAGAAGATACGAGCGGGCAATGCAGTGCTATTATATCTCTTACTAGCGACCCGCCCCGGCTTCGCACGGGTGCAATGGCGGCCGGCCGGTACCGCCGCAAACGCTACGTCCCGCAATTTTTAAATCTGTAATATCTTCGAAAATATTCACTTAAATCATACGGTGTAAAGGGCCATATAGATCTATATTAAATGAACAATGTAGGTATACAGGGTATTTATTTGGTGCTGTATTGGTTAAAATCGCTTCGAAAATTAGCCATTATTTGTCGTAAAAAGTAAATGACAAAAAAAAGTTATTGTGGGTTATCCATAAGAGTTAGACATATACCATCACGGACTTTTCTGTAGACCTTTTCAATGTGTACAATACTTATATAGTACATTATTTTGATAAAACTCGTAGGGTTCAGCCTGCGTTTGCAATGTAAGCGGAAAAAATGTAATTATTTACGACATCACATTAGAAACCTCAAAAATAACAGTACTTCTCCACTATTTAATGGATGTTATTATACATATAAACCTTCCTCTTGAATCACTCTATCTATTAAAAAAAACCGCATCAAAATCCGTTGCGTAGTTTCAAAGATTTAAGCATACAAAGGGACATAGGGACATAGGGACAGAGAAAGCGACTTTGTTTTATACTATGTATAGTATGTTCCTAGGGCAGGCGGAAATTCGTACAATGACCTAACAGGGGTAACCAACCTTTGTGTAACCTGAGAACATTATTAAAGGGTGAAAGTGAAAGTGAAAATCTTTATTTCAGTAACCTACATTACATAACACTTTGACTTTGACTTGATTATATCTAACTTACTTTGCAGTAAGCTGTAGGTATGACACAATTTACAACAAAAAAAATGTTAGACCACTTCTGCTCTTAGGTTCTAACTTCTAAGTGTTTTATAATAAAAATAATAATAAATATTTTAGTAACATCTTATGAAATTAGTGAATTATTTACTTTTAGCTTTTAGGTACGTATGTATTACTATTTCAGCATTGTGTTATGTTCCAATTTGCTATATTTTAGAATCTACATTTTTTATTAAAATAAAAGCAAATTAATTAATTTAATAATAATAATCATCGCCCCCGGATGGCATATCTACAATAGATATCCCAACCGTGCAGTCAGTCACCCCGCAGGGCACCTTGTGGCGAGGTGTCGGGGAGTAGCGACCCCGCGGGAACCGAGCGCTCCCGGGGGAGGCCCCTGTCCTCACCTCTGGACTGTCCCAGTGGCAGTTCGGAGTGAACAATGACGAGGTTCAGGATCCCCCACCTCTGGCTTGCCTTTGTTGGCCGTCCAGAGTGGAGCCGCTAGAGCTATATGCTCGGGGGTGGAAGTGTCTAATGGCGTAATAGCGGGGAAACCCGCTCCGGGCCCGCGGGCTCGCGATGGTGAAACCGGTGCCGCACCTCTCTACACCCCTAGCCGTTCAGCTGATGTTGCCCCCTTGTTGCCATTCTCGGTAACCTTTTTGGGAGCCCATCGACCGAACTGGCGAGTCACCGTCTGCCATTATTTTCAATTTTTAATATTGAAAAGGCAGACGTCCATAGTCCCCATAGAACCAATATACCAGTCCATCTAACACCCCCTTCCATAACCCAGTTTTATTCATTTCCATTTTTCTGCAATAGTCCTACATTGGCCGCGGACTGCCCAGGGCTGTATCTCTATAGTGCAGTCATGGGCAGGCTGCGGCTGGTGTCCCACAACACATTAAATTCTCTAAAGGGCCTCTGCGTGTTGGACCTGTGTCCCCACGTAAGCCTTCCAAAGGACCGGGTATCTACCTTCTGGTGGTACCCGTGTATTAGGGAGATAATAATATAATATAATAAATTAATCAAAGCATTTCAAAGCGAAATGCGTGAATGCGTGTCGCTGTGCTTCCTAATCCGCACCTCATCCAGACATGTCAAAACAAGTTTGTTATCTCTGAACGACCGCGTCGCTCACCTCACCTTGTACCATGAAAAGCGGTACGCTGCGTAAACGATAAAGTAGTGTATGAAGAGCGATAGGTATCGTTTTATTTTGATGATAACATAATACTTCGTGTCATTGTACGAATTTCCGCCTGCCCTAGGAATATACTATAGTGAAGCTGCAACTGCATCGCAATGCAGGCGGTAGGTACTAGTTGGAAGGATAAAGTCAATGGATACATATTTTCGTACCTATCTCTTTGTTGTTTACTTTACCGTTGGCGTTTTAATTGGCCATTTTCTAGAACATCTAGAATGGGATTTATATGTACTTAAAACAAATTGAATATTCGCAACTTCTCTCAAAGAATTATGGCTTGTTAAGTTCTCAATAAAGACGGGTTAGCCTTTAAATTCACTGAGAATACTCAACGTATATTTAATTAATTTTAATATCTTTCTAGAAAGGCTATATATTTTTGAAATTCTTTTAAGTTATTGCATAGCTTCTATCGCGGGCCTTGAGCGCGGGGACCGAATCGAGAAATTCCGTAACGAAAAAACCTCACGCTCCCCACTCCGACGGGCTCGGAGGTGTGGCTTGAAGGGAAATAATATTGTAATACTGTGTTGAAGGCATGCTATGCAATAGCTTTACCGCGGCAGTCCCCGAGTGCCACACGTCTTTTTTTTTTATTTTCGAAATAAATAGATAGTGGAAGATAGTTCAAATGGTTCCGAAACTCAAGCTAACGTAATTAGTAAACGAATTTTATCGACGTCTGAGTTGACTACTGCCGATAAAACCGCATCGTATTTGTTCATATCTGTCAACTGTGACCCGACCCTACTGAGTAACATCGTTGTTAATAGTTCCTCCTTATTTATATCAAAAATCAGTATAAAAAGTGCCAATCCGTGTATATTTTTTTAATAAATTACAGTATAAATCAAGCAATAACAATTCTGTGCAGTGATATTGGTGATTAATAAACAATTTACAAGTGAATTAAGAAACTTAAGTATTGGAATAATCCTCAAATTTGTTTACGTGACAACGTACGCGAGTTGATTATAAATACGCGTAAGCGACACGATCTGCACGGCGCTTACGACGTTCTTCTCGCCAACTTCACTCGCTTATTAGAATCAAGAATATCAAATCGTAAGTCGATTACAACTAATAATAACATACAGGTAAATTAGCTTGGAGAAATTTTTGCATATGTAGTGGTGTGTATATTACTCAGATCTTAGAGCGCGTTTCCACTATATCGTTCAGGCCTATACAAAAATGTTTCGATATCCTAACATTACTATTTAATTTTATACTTATTCCTAGCAACACTTTTGTTTTCAATAAAAACAAGTTTTTATTTGAAAGAAAATGGTTTTAACTTTATAAAAAAAAATATATCATTCAATTTCACGTCCTTGAGCAAACGACAAGGCGACTACCGTGAAACAATAAAATATCGTGTCCATAATAATTTGTTTCATAATTAATATTTGACCATAATAATTACGAAACAAAACAAATAAATAAATCGTCACTTGATAGTGGAAAGTGGAAACACGCACAAAACCAGAATAAACCAGTTTACGCTGTCCGCAGGTGCCACGTGCAGTCGTTTGGTACCGTTAGAACATAAAGCACACATTTCATTCAAAAATTATAATTATTACGTATAGAAAATTTCGAGTCATTTGTAACAGGATGGCGGTTCTACAGGGGTCTTAGTACGCAATGAAAAACGATGGTGTGAACACTGGTACCGGCGGCTTAGTCGCGTGGGCGTTAGTCGAACTCGTCGGAAAAATAGCGAAACTCAAACGATTTGTAACACAAAAATTTTAGAATTTACCGATAGCCCATAAAAAAGAAGTAGGCGGTAGTATCATGCCATACTTTTCCGGTGTGACTTACAGCCCGCCATACCGACGCGA
Source organism: Colias nastes (assembly GCA_907164665.1). Lineage (NCBI taxonomy): Eukaryota > Metazoa > Arthropoda > Insecta > Lepidoptera > Pieridae > Colias > Colias nastes. Next base: position 100,783 of record CAJQZM010038592.1, read on the forward strand.
ATGTGTTGATTTAAAAAAAAACAATTCAACCATTTGTACCAGGCTAACTTTTGCACAGGTAACCATCGTCGTGCAGCTATTTACGAAAATCGCCATGCCATACTTTTCGGACGATTCCAAATGGTCGCCATACCGCCGAAAATCTGCAAAAAATTTTTTTTTCGCCAAACTTTTTGTACCAGTATTGCATTTGGATTTTTGGAGAGTATTTGATAAAATGTGACCATTATTATATTTACCATACTTCTAGTAGGGGGAAAAAGTGCTGCCATACTTGAAAAATTAATTTAGTATTAATTTATATAAGTGAAGATTTCCACCACCTAGATCTTTGAAATTTTGTATTTATATTCGTTGAACCTCAAACTTACAGGAAAAATTAGTGCCATACTGTTACTAATCGTTCAAAATACGAATAAAATCTTACAATAAAAAAAAATCTTATACACATTCGCCACCTCCCACAGGTATGGCATTATCACACTTCTATTTATAATCATTCAGGAGTTGTTGAAAAAAAAATTTAGGGTGGTACAAATGGTTCGGCGAAAAAAAAAATTTGCAGCTTTTCGGCGGTATGGCGACCATTTGGAATCGTCCGAAAAGTATGGCATGGCGATTTTCGTAAATGGCTGCACGACGATGGTTACCTGTGCAAAAGTTAGCCTGGTACAAATGGTTGAATTGTTTTTTTTAAATCAACACATTCGCGTCGGTATGGCGGGCTGTAAGTCACACCGGAAAAGTATGGCATGACACTACCGCCTACTTCTTTTTTATGGGCTATCGGTAAATTCTAAAATTTTTGTATTACAAATTGTTTGACTTCGCTAATTTTCCGACGAGTTCGACTAACGCCCACGCGACTAAGCCGCCGGTACTAGTGTTCACACCATCGTTTTTCTTTTTGTCATTGCGTACTAAGACCCCTGTAGAACCGCCATCCTGTTACAAATGACTCGAAATTTTGTGTCAATATCTCCCGGTCTAGTAGTTTAATTGTTAAATTTTGTATTTGTTGATTGTTGTTATTATTTGTATTGTTATAATATTTGTTGAAGTGTTTAATTTGTGTGTAAGTGTTGTAACTTTATATTGTTAATTTAAAATGGCTCCAGTGTTAAAACATGGTCGAGGCAAGCCTTTGACTTCTCAAACTAAAGAATTAAACTTTAAATGTCGTTTCTTTTTCAGGTTAGTAAATTTTTCATTTTAGTAACATTGTTAGTGTAAAAGTTATACGTATGTTAAATGTGCAAATATTAAAATAAAGTCTCATCTTTTTCAGAGGAGAAACACATATAGTTTAATTTAAAATCCCTTATATATAATATAAAATAAAAACTAAAAATGAAATGTTGTTTTATTTTATTTGCTGACCATACACTACTACAAACGCAAAAATTTCTCCAAGCTAATTTACCTGTAGTATTTGGAATATCTATTACTTTCTTTATGTGAAGTTACAAAGAGTTTTCTTTCAAAAAGAAAAGGAACTTCATAATATTGATTGCTTAAATAAGTGAATTGAATATGTCTCGAATACATAGAACGCCGCCTCAGAAATTTACAAAATTTGACTCATGTTTCATCCGCCCCAAATATAACGCTAATACCATCTGATTGTGAGGGTGATCTTAATGTTACTAATCGAAACAAACGCCCTCGGCCGGACTTCTCACCCACAAATGATTTTAAAATTTTCAAGAAAGAAATAAAATTTATGCTCACAAACTGGAAGACGGAATATGATGAAAGTTGGACCAAAATGGCGGAGACACAAAATAATATTTTAACCAAATTAACTACAGAGGTATCTGAACTCAAAATTCAAAATATAACAATCCAAAAATCTAATCTCGAAATAGAAAAGTCCATTAATTTCATAAATAACCAGTTCGAGGATATGAAAAAACAAGTTTTGGACTTAAAAAAAGAGAGACAAGAGCATATCGATATCATAAATAGCTTGGAAAAAAAATTCAGGACTTACAATATTCATCGCGTTCATCAAGCATTGAAATACTTACGTAACATTCCAGCTAAAGAATCAGAATCCTTATTGAATCTTACAAAGGTCGTCACTAATATCTAGACACGCGGCAGCGTGTCAAGCCGAGTTCAAGCGAAGAGAACTGGCGAGCAGCAGCCGTGTGTATATTTACACGAACCATTTCGAGCCACTTTTCACCCCCTTATAACTCAAAAACTATTTAAGTTAAATAAACCAAATTTGGTACATATCAAGAGGATCTCAAGATAAACAAGAACCTTAAATTTCATAAATACAGATTAAACAG
>CAJQZM010038592.1:108082-136653 GCA_907164665.1 Colias nastes
TCTTTTTTGGAGATTACATTAAAACAGTTTTTTTTTTTTTTTTTTATCAATTAACTACCTATGACATTATTAACAAAAGATGTAATTAGAAAATATTAGACATATCCATTTTAATGATGATGATTTCTAGCAAATACATCACTGAGATAACATTTGATGACCTTGAATTGTATTACATGATATTAAAACATTGTTACATTTTTTACTAGTTACAGCCAATTATTTTATTAATAACATTAATAAAACATACACTAATGATGTTCATTCGTGGATATTGCTTTTGTAATCTACATAATATTTATTATGAGTCTTGAAACCACAACTAGCAAAAAAAAAAAAAAAAATTCGCGACGACTACTACACAACTATACAATTTGAAAACAAATTCATCTCAGTATGCTTAAAAAAAAAATTGATTTATTTATGATTAAATCGTTTTGTGTTCCAAATTAAATTCTTTACTAATACAAGTTTAATAAGACTTATGACATTTCATACAATAACTTATTACAAATCATGCACTAACCAGATCGAAACAAAATGTGTACGTAAATGTGGGTAGAATAATTATTATTTGTACGTTACTGTAGCCGATAGCAGTTATACACTCCGTGCTAGTCTAAGACTGTGTTACGGCAGAATATACGCTCTCGCCTCACAAATAAAGCACATAATTGCACTTGTTAGGCTGATAGTTTTTTCAAAGCAAATCGTTTTAATGCACAGTATATGCAATAAAATAAGATTAAACGCATTACAAAAATAAAAGTAACTTATTTTATGAGTATGATATTTTCCATGTAACAAAAATCCGAATTTCCTATTTAAATAAAGGTCTAGCAATAACACGTGAATAAATTAAACAAGTTATATATTATATATTGTTATTATTATATATTATATATATATAAATATTATATATTGTTAATAAGATGAAGTAATATGTGTATATAGGTATATTATAAATTTAAATATATAGTATATATGTCTTCTATTATTATTATTATTATTCAATTAGATAAGGATAGGTATTTATATATAACATAAAATATTCAAATAATATTACCCAATAAAAGGTTTTCAGTCCCAACATAGTCAAAATTGCGTAGGTATTCCTCCAACATCCTTCCACACACAAACTTAGTCTTGTCCCTCATGTTTAATTTCTTATTGAATTTATTGTATAATAAGGGTGCTAGATAATGTGCAAATCCCTGCGCAAAGATGGTTTTGCAAAACGGTACATGGTACGTACGTTTTCTTTTATCAAGATTATTGTTTGGTTGGCTGTGTTGTCTAAGTATAATATTTTTAATGTATAGTTGGCGGACGGTAAGTAATGAGCATTCCGAGTAAAGTTGACTTGTTGGATAGCGCATAGGCTTAAAATTGAGTACCTTAAGAATACATCGTTGTGTTCTTTCTAACTTAATTAGCGAAGTTTTTTTTGCGCCACCCCAAGCAGTAATACCGTAGCACAATAAAGACTGGCATAGAGATATATATACAAGCCTACTAGTTTTTTTGTCCTTAAGGAGCCTTACTTTTTTAAAGAGCGGAATTAATTTACGGATACGATTTTTTAGTTGGTCAATATGTGGCTTCCAATTAAGATTTTTGTCTATCAATAAGCCAAGGTATTTTATTTGATTGGTTGAAGAGAGAATAGAACATTCGCAATTTTTATTGTAATTGCTGCACGTATGTACTTTTAAATTAAAATTACTATTAGGTAGACTACTATTACTTATTGAAAACTGTAAATATTTTGTTTTGTTGATATTAAGTGTAAGTAAATTCATCTGAAGTTGTTTAGTTATTTCATTCATGCTTTTTTCCGCTGTATTATATACATTTTCCCAACTATTACCTGTCACTAACAAAACCGTATCATCAGCAAAGGTTATTATTTTAGTATTGTAAAGTTTAATCCTACAGAGATAATCAATATATATTAAAAATAGAGTGGGACCAAGAACAGAACCCTGGGGAACGCCGAATTTAACCAGTTCTTTACTGCTATTATAATTTCCAAGTGTAACGCTTTGATACCTTTCAGAGAGATAATCTTTGAAGAGTGCTAATGGAATACCACGAATTCCAATACACTCCAACTTTACCAAAAGGAGCGGAATTGAAACGGTATCAAAAGCTTTACTTAAGTCCAAAAAGATGCCTAAGCATTTAGATTTGTTATCTAGAGCTCGAGCTACATGTGTAACAACGTCCTCAATGGCATCTGTTGTCGATTTTTTTGCTCTAAAACCATACTGGTTATTCGAAAGAATGTTATATTTCTCTAAAAACCCTTTAAGCCGAACATTTATGAGTTTCTCTAATATTTTAGCAAAAGTTGGCAGTAGAGAGATCGGGCGATAATTTGTAATACTACCTTTATCACCTGTTTTGTATATAGGTATTACGATTGATTCCTTTAATAATTTTGGAAATATCCCCTGAGAAAAGCAAAGATTACACATGTGACAGATTGGTGTACATAAAATATTTATAGTCTTTTTTAAAAATATTGCAGATATACCATCCCATGATGACGATGATGAATTTTTTAACGATGCCACAATTTTTTTAATTTCTCCAACATCAGTATGCAATAATGAAAATGAGTTAGATAAAGTTAAGGAGGACTTGTATTTTTGCGCTAAAGTATCTTGACTAATTTTAATTTCATTCAAAATATTCTCTGCAAGTTCGCTGCCTACATTGATAAAGAAGTCGTTTACTGTATTGGCAGATTGCTGTGGCGTACTTTCAATTCGACATAGATCATTATGGACATCCTTACTGTTGTTATTCATTATACCACAGACTCTTTTAATAATATTCCATTGCTTTTTGATGTTAGATTTATTTAATTGTAATTCACTTCGGTCATAATCATTCTTTAACTTATGTAACAAATTATTACAGCAATTTCTGTAGCGTTTATACGTTATTGCTAAATTTAAGTCCTGAGGATATTTTTTGTGTCGTCGATGAAGAGTATCACGGAACCTCATACAACGTAAGAGACCTGACGTGATCCACGGTTGCTTAATTTGTTGTCTATTTGATGATATTCGTGTACATTTTTCCAAAACTTCCGTGACATTCTTTATCAACATGATGGTAACTATTTCTGGATCAGACAGTTCCAGTAAGCCTGTCCAGTTTACCTCGGATAATAGTCTTACCGCTTTCGCATAATTAATTTTTTTTTGTGCAAGTTTCGTACGTTTTAGTGAAAATTGCTCAGAAGCTACCACTGCCATGAAAAGCGAATTATGATCAGTAATGGAAGATACACAAATAGCAGTCCGAACTTTTATCTTAGATTTAACAAAACAATGATCCAAGCACGATTGACCTCGTGTGGGCAGTAAATGACTAGGTAGGAAACCATGAATCGAGAGTAGGTCCAAATAGTCATCAGATCTATTATCCGTAGTATTCTCCGATATATCAATGTTGATGTCACCAATAATATATATATTAGGAATGTTTTTTAACGTAGTTAGCAATTCATCCATGGAATTAAGAAAATTTGTGATTGAATTAAACGATGGTGAACGATATATACAAACAAAAGCATAATTTATACCAATTTTTATCACCAAGACGTCTGCATCAACAACATTAGGTTCAAGAGCTGTTATCTCACTTATGTCGTTGCGAACATATGTGACTATTCCACTATTTTGGTTAACATATGTCAATGTTTTATATAAATTATAACCTTCAAGGGATGGTACCGCCTCAGAGTTTTTTAGCCAACATTCTGTTAATATGATCAAATCAAATTTCTCAGTACATCGCGACAAAAACACTTCAAAATCAGTCATATTTTTGTTAATGCTTCGAATGTTCTGTGATACTACTCTTAAAGAAATCTTGGAATCAAGACAAAATTTATGAAATAGAATAGGGTCAATGATCATACAAGAATCACCAGCGTTTATCTCACGATCCACGCCAGTGGAGACCAATTCAATATCATTGATCATTTAAAATAAGAAAGAATAATTTTAAAGAGTAATGTCTTATATGATTCATTCCCCCATCAATAAAAGGACATTGAAAAAATATCACCTGAACGCCATAGACTTCTTTGAGACTGAACAATATATTATGAGATAAATAGAATAGTATAATATATAGGATTATAAACATAAAAAGGAAGTACTCGTAATATGGGTTAATAGTATATTGTTTCGTGTTATTCCTGTACACTTTTATGCTAATGGCGACCTTGATTTGAAAAAAACAAAAAGTAAACTTAACTACTAGCAAAAAAATAAAAAATATAATTACGATGTATTTAAATGGTTTGCACTGTCCATCTTCCAGTCAGGATGTATGCAGCTCAGTTATTTGATCAATCGATTTTAATAGTATGGCAGACACACCTTCTTCTTTACGAATGAGGACTTTACCCCGAGAAACCCAGCAGTATTTATATTGTCCTGATTTGACTAATTCACGTGCTGATGCGAGAATTTTTTTGTTTGTTGGAGTGAGTGCCTCAGAAATATAAATCAAATCTGTGTTTCCTTTGAAGCCAACTTGTTCGGCGGTCAGTTTATTGTTCTTATCATTTTTATAGAATTTTTTGACAGCGTTTAGGAGGTTATCCTTATATTTTATATTAGAAAATTCAATAACAATCGGAGAATTATTGTGTTTACCCTTCCTGTAGATAGTAGAAGTGTCATGCAGCGGAATATTCATTTTTGTAAAAAGAGTTTCACATATCTGATGTACATCTTCATTTGTACGTTTGGGTATGTTTCTTAATTCAACTGTGTTTTCGAGGCGGTGTTGCTGAGTCTCATTTATTTGCACTTCAAGCTCCGCTATACGTTTTAAGGCAGTGACATACTTAGTCTCCAGGCTCTCAATTTTTTCGTTCGCAATTTTGATCTCTGCAGAATTCGTTTGAAGTAATTGCAAAATTTCTGCATTGGAGGCTAAAATTTGTAGATTTTGTTGCTTCATCTCCGTGACCTCTACGTTAAGCATGTCTTTAAACGCGAGAAGTAATGAATCTTTCAGATCTGATACTGCATCGGTATCTGGGTTTCTTCGCTTTCTGATGTTCACATTTTTTATTAAATTCATTTCATTCATTTCAGAGTTTGCACTTAGGTTAGGTTGTGATGAAAACATCGATTGGCTGGTCACAGGTGAACGTTGCATGTTTTATCTGGATATTTTACATATACTGTCTTCCAAGATACGTACGAATACGACACACTGTAGACTCAACGCGAGCGTTATTCACTTACGACGTGCAAAATAGAAGTATATCGGCTTCTTTTTTATTTAAAATCACTTGATTATTAGGAAAAAAAAAAACAGTGAACACAACTTTAGTTAAAATTGTTGAGTTCTGCAATTGTTTAATCAAAGTTTTTAATGCGGAGAACACATTTGACGTGTGGCACGTAAGACGTTCCGGCGAGAGGTAATTCCTTATTTTTCCCTAATGTAGATCAAACTGAGATTGAATCCATAATTTTAAATTTAAGATCTGATTGTGCGACCGGTTGGGACGGTATTTCATCAAAGGTTTTAAAGATGTGTCGACGTTCCCTCGCTCCCATTATCACTCATATTTGTAACAAAAGTATTGAACATGGAATCTTTCCTAATGCTTTTAAAAAGGCAGTTGTTCATCCAGTGTTTAAGGGTGGGGACAGAGAGGATGTTAACCAGTATAGATCAATTTCAGTATTAACCAGCTTATCTAAAATACTTGAACGTGTCTTAAATAATAATCTTACAAAGTTTTTGGAAAGGAATAACATTATATCAAGTAAGCAATATGGCTTTAGGAAGGGTCTGAGGACGCTGTTATTGATCTTGTTGGAGATATAGTCGGGCACTTAGATAATTCAGCTAGGTGTTTGGCTGTATTTCTAGACTTATCAAAGGCTTTTGACACAGTTTCTGTCCCCATCCTTATACAAAAACTTGAAGAAATTGGAGTGAGGGGATGCCCACTACAGATTTTTGCTGATTACCTATCAAATAGGGTCCAATGTGTTAAAATTGATGAGCACTTAAGTGACGATGTGCCTATTACCTATGGCGTGCCACAAGGCAGTATACTTGGACCTACACTTTTTCAAATATATATAAATAAACTGTGCCAAATTAAACTTCAGAACTGCAATATATTTACATATGCAGACGATACTGCACTTGTAATTTGGGACTCGGACTGGACAAAGCTTCAATACAGGGCTGAAAATTGTTAAAGAATTGTTATGTCATGGCTATCATCTAATTTGTTGACTGTCAATGTTGTGAAAACTAAATTTATTCCATTTTATATAAATAACCGGGGAGCGCCACCATTAAGTTTTAAAATAAATGTTCATTCGTGTGATACAACTGAAACTGTCTCATGTGGATGTCCTTCCTTATCGCGTGTAGTAGCTTACAAATACCTTGGTGTTACCATAGATGATCGACTAAAATGGCATCCACAAATTAATGTAATCGCAGCACGAATAAGATCACTTACATTTATTTTTAAAAAGTTACGTAACTCGGCTAGCTTTGATATTTTGAAATTAGTCTACTTTAGTTTATGTCAATCGGTGTTAAGCTACTGCATACCGGCCTGGGGTGGTGCTTGTAAGAGTATAATGCTTATTGCAGAAAAAGCACAACGTTCTGTGCTTAAAGTTATGTTTCACAAACCATTCAGGTTTCCAACAAACGAACTCTACGCTCACTGTGAAGTCCTCACGGTAAGACAGCTTTACATTCTGCGAACTATTATCAAAAAACATCCAAAAGTTCCCTCTTCACGTGACCCAGACAAACGGAGTTCTAGAGATATTTGTCCCTTAGTACCCCAGGACAAGCTTTGCCAAGCATCAGTACCGCGTTTTGAGTTCATTGATTTACAATAAAATAAATCGCCGCACTTTGATTTTTGATCTTAACAAACATGACTTAAAAAAAAAGTTAACAAAAATATTACAAACATTAGACTATTTGGAGACAGAGAAAATTACAACTTTAAAAAAAATATAGTAAGAACTGAGGGAAATAAGTACACGCTCTGCACTCACACACACACACACACACACACGCTAACACACATCCACTCACGCTCACACACACACACACACACTCACTTTTTGTTTTGCTTTAAAAAATGTACTTATGTAGTTGTATTTATAAGGAGGAACGCTGGCTCTTGAGACACAGAGTTACTCTAATTCAAGAGTCAGCGTACATATTTTTGTAAAGTTAATGTTTTTGGCAAAATAAAGATTTATTTTATTTTTTATTTTATTTATTATTATCGTACCTATTTGATTTTTTTAAATACAAAAATTCAAATTCATTCGAGAGAGAGATAATAATATGTAAGGATGAGCGTTGTTTTTTTACAAATAATTGAAGAAAGTGAGGGTGTTTGAATTAATTACAAACATGTTGTTAGGTGACTGCCCCTTTGACGTTCAACGTATACCTATGTTTTAAAATTGCCAATCTAATAAGAAAAATATATTCTTATACTTACCGTCTATATAGTTCTGAAATTTGTCGAATATGTTATTGAATACTGGTAGCAGGCTAGACATGATACTCAAGAAAAGATGGAAACTTTAATTGCGGAATTTTTGACATAAGAATTATCCAACAGTTGGAAATTTGGGAAGGTTTAATTGGCCCAGAACTGTAAGAAGCTAGAAAAATAATGATCTTACATAAGTCTTACAATGTATCAGCTTATTGTTATACTTTTTCGGGTTTCTGTTATACTTTTCTCTACCCGTGTTATTATTAGATAGTATTGTTAATTTTTATTATACAATAATCAGAAATCAAAATTCGAGTGGTAATGACTAATGACAAACCTCGTAAAATTAGAGCTACAAACTATATTGTGTGTTGGCACTATAAATTTGCAATAATTTAATTGAAAAAAAATCAGGTGATGCACTACTTAAGAACAATAATATATTTTAAGGCATTATTTCAGTATTTTATGTTAAATAGTATTGTGAAAACAGTAGAGAAATCCTGTAAAGAACAGGGCCAAAGATATGAGTTTCAGTAACCTAATTCTGATTGCAAGACCATTTCCTGAACTGACTGACTTTTTCTAAAATGTTTACGCCTTTGCTATTATATTTTAAATAAATATGCTATTTATTATAATAACCATAGCGATTATATGTTTCGTTTCACATGTTTCCTTGTAATTAGGTTCGAGAAAATGACATTAAAGTGAAATAGCCATAATTATCTAGAACTTAGTCATGACCACAGAATACATAATAGTAGCTAATGTCATGACGTAGGCATATTATTAGCATCTATGGCTAACGCCATTTTAAAGCATTAATCATTCTATGAATAACATGAACGTTACATTACCATAACAGAATTATGTGAAAGAAAATGGAAAATACTTTTTGCTCTACAACTTTCTGCCATGAATTGAAATCTCGTTCCCCTTGAAAACTATTACATAGCATTCTATTCTATATCTGCTATAAGTTGCTTAAGATTTAAGTCTCAAAGTTCATTTACGAAGTAGTTTCATGCTCTTGTTAGTTACTGGATACCTTATGAACAGTTTGTTGCCGTATGCAGATTACTTTGAAACTTTAGAATTCTTTAATCTCCTGCTAGATCTTTGAGAGGACACGTTCTGAAATGTAATACTTACTTGACTTTCAGATAAGTGCCTGAATATTTTTTAAATATTAGATGCATAAATATAGTAGTGTATTTTAGACCTCTATATTATTGTACAGATGAACAAAATATAGTTCGAGTTTGTGTTTAAATTCACAATTGAATGAATTATATTCATTCAAGAACAAGTGTAAAGAAATGGAAGCTTACAATAAATAGAAAATTAAGAATAGAAATATTAATTCTAATATATTCCAAAATATTAAGTCCAAAAATACGTGCAAGAGCTGCAAATCCTTCGCATTATCAATTCGAATACACATTTAATCATTCTCCGATGCTTTATGATTGAGATAAGTAATATTGAGAAGCCCCTCACAAGCCCCTCACAGCCTACACAGATTCAAAATGTCAATGTCCGAACAAAGTCAAGAATGACAAAGAAATAAGTAATATGTGGTCTAAGTATGTGGTAATAATATATGTTATAATAATACATGAAAAAAGTTACATTGCATTACTATGAAAATATTTTTTCCCGTTGAAATGGACGATAAAAACCCATGGAGGGTTGTCGCGTAAAAACCACAGGACAGTTCTTTGGCATATTATGATTATAATGTACATATTATGTATTTTGTAAAATTAAATTGTAAAACTGACATGATTAAAAAGAGCAACTATGGAGTTTCTTGCCGGTTCTTCTCCGTAGATACTGCTTTCCGAATCGGTGGTAAATGTTAAAATATGTAATGACGTTTCAAAAGTACTTCTAAAAGAAGTCTAATTGAATAAATAAATGTTTGAGTTTGAGTTTGAGTTTGAGTTTGAGTTTGAAATTGTTATATGTTACTGAGAAGGTTTCCGTCAAAGAATATAATACCTATAGTGTATTTTAAACCTTTATATTGTAAACATCTTAATAATGGTGTCTAAATATAGGTAAATTATATCTAACAGCAACTTTAAACTACTACATCTATCAGTCGAAATCACATTTTAAATGTTTGTACAATGAAAGCCACAATGTAACAGCACACAGCAATGTAACCAACTCCTAATGGTCGGATATCTAGACCGTATTATGTGTACTTATTGCTATTATATCATCATATATTGCACACTTAGAACATTATGTGACTTGGCTTCTCTGTTATTGTCGACGGAATTGCACTATTACGAGCATTATATACATTTGCGTTATCAGAAACAGCTGGTTAAGATGTTCTTCAGATAAAGAGACGCGGCATTTGATAGGAAATCAATGTTGATGTTATTTAAGGCCGGCTACTCACGTACCTGCCACAGGGGCAATATTGGAACAATCTTGATTGGTTGACGGTCGGAGCAATTTCAGTTGTTCTCTAAATTGCACCTGCTTGCCTATACACATCACAATTAACCCCTCAGCTGTCGCGGCGCGCCGCGTCAAAAAGGTGCTGTCTGTCGGACAAATTCGAGCGGTCGGCGCTGATTTACCGATTTTTTTCAATATCAAAATTTGTGATATCCTAAACTTTAACCTGTGAGACTCTTGTAAATTTTGATATTAACTAGATAACCAAACTTTATACTAATTACCTTATTTACTCCCTGGCATGTTTATTTTACTTATTAAGCCTGATTCCCACGACATGTTTGCTTCACAAACCCGACCGCGCCACACCATACCACATGCCATGGGAATCGGTGCGCTTGTGATTGTTTGCCGATGTTTGCCGACGCTTGTGCTATCCATCGGAAGTCGGTAAGATCAAAGGTGCGCGCTTGGCGCGGTGCGACGGCGTTGGTCGACGTCCGTCGGGGCTTGCCGTCTGTAGCGCGTCATTGTTCGGAACCGTACGATAATTATCGTACAAATACGTCATCTCTTCAACGAGCTGTAATATTTTTATTTATACATAGTTATGTATTATGTATCATGTATGATATGTATGTATGTAAGTATATATTATGTATGTATGTGTATTTATAGCATGTATTTATAGTATTGATATCAATATTTATATTGTTTTTACTTATTTATTTATTATTAGGTATCTATTTTTATATATATACGTATATATATTGTATATGTACATATTTTTATTTATTTTTTTTTCTCCTTTTAAATCAAACACCACCCATCTAATTTTAATTCGTATGACAAATCCTATCCAAAGGTTGCCTGGCAGAGATCGCTTATAGCGATAAGGCCGCCTATTTAACATGTTATGATCTTCTTTTTTGTTCTTTTTATTTTTGTGTTTATTTTTTTGTGTGTGTTAAATAAAGAATTTAAATAAATAAATAAATAAATAAAATAATTTTGTGCCTACGTACGATGTACGATAGCATAGTATTATCGTACGCTGATTGTACGATAATTTCTATCATGCAAAATTCGAGAATTTATATTAGGTATTAGTAGGAATGACCGTCCACCGTGCTTGCCAGTGCTTGCCATACGCACACATGCCGTGGGAACGCTCAGTTCAAATCGCGACCGATGTCGACAAGCGCTTGTCGTCTGCCAATGCTTGTGAAGCAAACATGCCGTGGGAATCAGGCTTAACAAAAACATAGGTTCATTATATAAAAATTCGAGAAAGTTGAGTATGAATATCATCGTTTACGCATGAACATAAGTGGACGCGATCTCCACTTATGTTCATACAGATACAGACTTTACAGGGTGCTCCAAAATTACAACATTTCAAAATTTTTAGCTACTTGTTTTTATTTTTATTTCAATCAAAACTAGATAAAAATTAACAGTAATTTTTACTTTTTGAAAATATTTAGGTTTTCATTAATGTTTAAAAATCGTCTTATTCCAAAATGACGTCATTATTATGGTGGACTTTGTTCTAGCGTCTGTATGTATAACGTCTCCACATCATTTTTCATTTTAATTTATTTTCTCTTAAAATTTCCGATTAGATAAAATTTTTTTTTGGTAACAATAGCATTATGAAGAAATGCTTTTTTTTTCTTTCATGCTCTTAATTATAATAGTTTAAAATGAAATGTTGTCCAACTACAAATCGAAAGGCCCTGTATCCATACAGAAAAATGCCTAAGCTGTACAAATGTGAAATCTACATTTAATTATAACATAACTTAATAATAAAATTATTATAAACCGTTACATTTAAATTTATAAATAAAAAATTTCGGAAATTCGATTTTGTAACATTTTTTATAAAATACAGTGTAAAGGATAAAAATCAATAAACATAAAGATTCAGAATAAATAAACAATTATGCATCTAAATGTTTTATTTATCATTCTAAAAATCAACAAATAATAGGAATCAGTAAACATACTAAATGAAAATCATTATAATATTATGTCCCTAGTTGTATAAAAAAAAATATTCTTGTTTTATTAAAAAAAAATGAACGATATACCTAAATAAATAAAAAAATCCTATGCATATAACTTAGTCACACGTTACGCAAATAATTTAGTCCCTGGGGTGAATTAGCTTATGAGTAAATAAATAGTAAAGAGATTCTCTAAAAAAAATATCAATCATCCAAAGGATTGAAATAATAGGTAAGTACTTAAATAAATTTTATTTAACTGGTAGCAAAAAAAATTCTTTTGAAGCTTTGTGTCTGTACTATTTATATACTCATGTGGTTGTAATGTGTGGTGTTGACACCAACATTGGCCAATAAATAGGAAATATTTGCAACTTAGCACAAATAACGTTAACTTCTGTTTATTTTTTTTATAATACATCGAACACAACGACCATTCGAGACGACGATTTATTACCACGAGGTTCCACTTGAATGTGATCAGGAAAGTGATGAACGCTATCCAATCTAGTTTTTATTTTACTTCAAAGCATGCAGTATTTCCAAGCATCTTGTAATTAAGATATAAACTAATCTGTAAAATTGTATTAAAATCGGTTCAGTAGTTTAGGGAGTTTATAGTACAAAAACAGCCTTTAACTTAAAAATATTTTGATTGGAATAAAGTAAAACGTGTAATGTGTAGAATTCATGAAGAATCCTGGAATCAGGAATTAAAAGCTCCCAGACACTGATCGTGTTAGTATTATCTGTTCATTTGACAAAATATACAGAGTTCCATTATATTTCTTGATTTCAAATACTGTTACGTCCTATTGTTAAAGTAAGCCTTGGAGTGCCTTGTCTTCCATTGCCACAAGGATCGTTGTTTGGATCCATTTGAAATTTCTTTTATTGATACTCAAATGCTTACGAATCAGGAAAGGTTATCCTATCAAATACAATTTTTTTATTTTCAAAAGAAAATTAAAATATCAAGACGGAAGTTTATTATGATTATGTAGTTATGTAGTTTTAGACGGCAATGTGATATCTTCAAATAGAAAAATTGCATTCTTCTTCTGGGTAATAGAAGCAGTTTTGACAACAAAAATACAATTATTGTTATCGCTAGTCATTTACAAAATGAGAGGGTAGATTTATATTTGCAGGCGTACTGCAAATGATGCATTTCATTCGTTTTATTAAATGTGGAATGTTCCAAGGCTATTTAAAGTCATGAATGCAAAAAAATAATCTTCTTCAGACAGCGATCTACATCTAAACATTCTGCCTACGAATGTACTACATATAGTACATAAGAATAAAAAACCGGCCAAGTGAGATTCGGACTCGCACACCGAGGGCTCCGAACAAACTAATTTTTTATTATGTTGTAACTCCAAAATTTTATGTTTTTCGAAATTATTCCCCAATCTGCGCTATAAGACCTTACTTTTACATCAATTTCAAGACTCTACGTACACGGGAAGTACCCTGTAGGTGTCGATTCCCTTGCGAATGTCGAAATTTGCGAAAATTTGCAGCATAAACGACTGATATATCGGTATTAACTTGATATTCACATTAAAAACTCAAATCTATAATACCTTTTGGCTATAATTAAATCAAACTTCTATGTCAACACAATCAGAAGAAATAACAATTAGAGCCGCATATTCTGAAAATCGCAACTACTTGCAAGGGAACCAAAACCTACGGGTACTTCCCGTGAACACGTTGTCAAAAGTTAAGTGGAGTTGGTTAAAAGCAAGCACAGATAAAGAAAAATTCACTAAAAACATAAATTTTAAAGTTAAAACATAATAAAAAGTAGGTTTGTTCGGAGTCCTTGAAGCGCGATTCGTATTGAGGTTCAAAACACTAAAAAAACATTCTTCCGGTTTTAAAGAAATAACCCCAAAATATGTATGTGGTGACATCTATGGACTATCTGGGTTTCAAAAATAGAGATAAATGACAACTCCCGTGTTGTAAAAACTGAATTAAAAATACAGCATAATATAAAAAAATAGGTTTGTACGAAGCCCTCGGCGCGCGAGTCCGACTCGCACTTAGCCGGTTTTTTATTTTTTCTGAAATATAAGTTCCCCGATAAATAATAATATGTTGTATTTGTATGAAGGTAAGAATATGTTGTATTTGTGTTTAATTTCTTTTCGAGTTTGTCCTACACGAATTACATAGTAACATAGTCACTTTGTCCTATACAGGGTTACTTGTAAAACACCAGCAACCTCGCAGGACAAGATAGCTAACATCATAAGTAACAACATTTGTTCTACGACTTTTGATAATTTGTTAGATTTTATTTTCATACAAAAATAAATATTCATTTAATTTTCCGTTTGAATATTTTAAACTCTACGCGCATCCCCAAAATTACGTAAACAAGAAGCGAACAAGAGGGGGAAGGGGGCGTCGCGTCGTCCTTTCGATAATGAATAGAACATAGACTTACAAATGTTAGGAGAGTACAATAAAAGCTTAAAAAATCATTTAAAAATAATTTATTGCGTTATGCCAATAGTCGTAGAACAAATGTTGTTACTTATGATGTTAGCTATCTTGTCCTGTGAGGTTGCTGGTGTTTTACAAGTAACCCTGTATATAGGTCATAGTGAAAACCGTTGTTCCCGATGTAGGTTTTTTTACTATTTTTCCAGCTATACACTTTTAACCATAATATACTAAAATTAATAGAATTCCAGAAAATGTGTCTCTGGTTAGCAGGAGGTTACGAACTATAATTTTTGTAGTTGAATAAATCGTTTTAAACCTGAGGACAATAAATACCACAAAAACAATACATACATTTTATATTGTTTGAAATTGAAAAATTTAATTGAAGACGAAATTAAAAAAAAATCGACGTTGAATTTGTGAACATCCTGTACGCGGATTTTACGGGGAAATTATTGTCGGTTCTGATTTTAAAACGAAATATCTCTAAAATGGAACACAGTATCAAATTTTGAATTATATTATAAAAATCTTCATAAAATTTCTTGTAAAATGATGTAAAAAACAATTTATACAATTTGTAAAAAAAAAATACGATTAACCAGAGGTCAAAAACTAAGCAACGTACAGCTAAATGGTAGATACATATTTGAAGACATTATTTATGGTATAATTGTTGGTAATTTTCATTATTTCGGCACATAAACATTAGGATATATAGTAAATAATAATAAGAAGAGCAATAAATACTTAACGTTTTTCAACTTTCCGCAAAATTTTAAATTTTTTAAAACTTTAGAAGTTAAAAGTTACTCGACTAAAGTATGACATAATTACTGTTATATTTTGAATATTTATTGGTCAAATTATTAATTGATGGACTTTAAATATTCAGTAATTCATAAGCTATCAACTAAATAGTCGTTTATGCAGATTTAAACTATATTTGCGCTACAATGAGCTAATTTCCAACCGGCGCGGCGATGATTTGGCACAGATCCGTGTTCCGACAGACAACGGGTACAAAATTTTTGGCACAGATCTGTGTTCCGTCAGACGAGGGTTTAAGGAGCCAATTAAGGGCCCAATTTCAAAATTGCCCCTGCTGCAGGTACGTGAGTAGCCGGTTTAAAGTAATCCATCGACATCATTTTAAGAGTATTGTAAGATTTAACGGGACGTAATCAAGAATAAGAAATGAACAGAATAAAATTAATAGGGATGGTATTTATCACTATATAACTTATACGCACAGTGGTTTTATAGAATTTAAAGCTTGACAAGGGTGTAATTAATTAAATATTATTTCCACACGAGAATTGCCGATATAAAAGATGAAAGAAAACGAGAACTATGATAAACTTGAAAGCATGGTAGGTACATATTACAGCTATTAGCTATTTAGTCATAAAAGCATTAAAGGCATTCCATCGAACTAGATAGAAACTTCTAACTCGATCATTATCGTTTTGAGCGAAGTTTTATAAAGTTGCGAATACTTAAACTGAAGTTTTATGAAAATGTTTTTTTTTTTTTTTTTTATAAAATACAAAAAATGTTGATACATTTTCGCGTCTATTTTAATTTATATATTTTTTATAAAGAAATTTTAATATCTTGTGGCTATATAACTATATCGATACTCTAAATAATTATTCTTATGCCTTGACTTCATGAAACGATAGTGGTGATCCATTTAACTAGATATTATACTATAGGTAAGGGTAGTTAGTGTGGTAGTTAGTATCTAGGTACGGCAAAGCTTAAAAAAAGAAGGCATTACTAATTCTAATCTTTAATATATATAAATCTCGTGTCACAATGTTTGTCCTCAATGGACTCCTAAACCACTTAACCGATTATAATAAAATTCGCACACCATACGTGCAGTTCGATCCAACTTGAGAGATCGAAGTTAATTGTTATTTTTAATTACCTACTAAGTGAAGCATTAATTTGATGACTTGAAAAATTTGCTATTGAGATTGTCAACAGGCTTTTTATAATGATAAATGATCCAAAGTACCTAGATAGATACATATATGATATCTATTCTTGTGCTACCGCAGTGACGTAATTGAAAGCATTATAAATAATAATTATAGTACCTATAGGTATTGCAAAAATGTATAGAACCATAAGAATTTGATAGTATTTTCCCATTATCACCATGAGTTATATTTCCTTCTCGTGAAAGGTATTTTGAAGCGTTAAATTTTCAATAGCACATTTGAACTAAAACTCCTTGAAAAACACATTAAAACGCCATATTTCAAAAGAATAAAACGACTGCATCGATGCTTACCTAACTGCAAGATTTATCGCCGTACTAGCCTCACGTCCCAATGTTCTATAATACTTTTTACGTCCTTATTCCTTTTCTTACTCACTTGAGCACTTATGTTTATGATTTTTTTATGGTCCAGTGTCTGTTTCATAACTTTTGTTATCTACCTCTAAATTATACGCTCACTGATGCCGTGTTTTGTTAAGGCGTCTCAGTTGTTAATCTACACATTAATAGGTATGATAACAAAAATAATTATTCAGTACAGACAGGAGATTATAAACACAATTTTAAATTAGATTAGTTTGAGCAAGTAATTTATCACTTATACGATAGCTATATTTTTAACCGACTTTAAAAAAAAGTCGGTGATAAGTACTAAGCACTTAGTATTAAGCCCGTGTAAGCCGGTAAGCCGGAGAGCTAGTGATACGTGATAAATATTTATAAAAATTGTTGACTTTGATGCTATGAATTTTCTACTCACTAGCATTTAAATTATATTTACGTTTGAAAATCGTTCTGGTTCATGGAAAGAAGCCGCGATAAATTTAATTTAATCCTTGGAAACAGGCTATAAAACATAGCCTGTTTCCAAGATTTCTCATACACTGATATGATTTCAGCCTTATTGCTGATGAAAGCAGAAAACTTTGACTGCATTACATGAAAAGTCGTTGTTTTTTCCCAAGAGAACTAACATTTCTTGTAATGAAAGAAGAAAAATATTCACTATTTTTTCATTTGAGTTTTATTTCTTTCAACTCGAAAGCTGATCTTCTTTAAGGTTTCACTTTGAAAGATGATATTTATGTTGATGTTTATATTTTTTCTTATTAAATTCATCCTAAAAGTAAATGGATCTGCTTTTTAATGGAAGTGATATTCATTTAAGCGTGTATTTCCACGGCTTCACTCATGTGTATTTCAAGTTGTTGCTCAAATGACGTTCCCATTTTATTTTCGCAGTAAAACCGATTTCATTATCTAACTCCTCTCATTTATAAAATGAATATTCCTGTAGATTATAAATCGGTATCGCTTATATCCTAAAATTTATTGAGTGAAACTACCTATATTGTGTATTTATTTATAATGCATTATATAAATAGGATAGTATATGGGTTCCAGAGTTAGCAACATAATATTTCCCGATAAATTTCTTCCGAGCCGCCACATTGTTCGACCACATTTATGAAAACATCGTGAATCCCAATCCTGTTTGAAATAAAACAAAACCTATGTAAAAGTGTCATTTCCGTACTTAATATCGTGCAGTTATCACGACCATGACTGTCCATATAACCTCTACCGACACTCCATTCCGAGTCGGTCAAATGTAGATTGTCGGGATTGGTTTCAAATCGAATCCTAGATGAATTTCAAACTAGAATTTAGAGTATGAGGTTTTCGTTCCGTGGTAACGATAGTCGGTCGATTTTAAATGGCCAGAATCTTTTAAAATATTGTATGATAAAACCACAGGTAAAACGGTATTATTTTTTGTTATCTACTTTATAGTTCGTACATTATTATTACGATTTAGTTAGTTAGTTATTTATTTAGTTCATATTTTAAAGGCTGCACAGCCTATAATACCTATTATTTCGATTCGTTTTTCTGTTCTCGTTATTTTATTATTGTAATTAACTAACATTGTGTAATTGATTAATTTGATCAATTGGTATTTTTTTTTCTTCTATTATTTAAGACTTTCTACCAGTGTCAAATATTGAAGAATTTGTCACATTTTCATTCTTGACTAAATACAATAGATATTATCATCTGTGGCATAAGGCATCATGGCATCAGGCATCATATAAATGCAGCCGCTAGCCAAATTATTATGTTGAATACATTGTTAAGTACTGATTTATTATACTTAGGCTCTATACTAATATAATACAGGCGAAAGTAACTCTATATGTGTGTTTGTTACGTTTCAAACTTAAACAACTGAACTAATTTCAATGAAATTATCTGCACAAAGGACATAGCATAGTTTTTACCAGGAAACATTGGTTATGAGGTTTGCATCTGCATTTCTTATATTTGTAGGAAAACCCAAAACAATGTTTTAACGACTAATCAAACCCGAGGCGAAACTGGAATCTTGCCATTATCAAATTGATACTAAAGCGAATATTGAGTAATATTTCATGAAAAAACGCAATTAAACTGGATTTATTTAGCACTTCATCGTTAGTTTTTGATATTTTTAAATTAGATTTTTCATTTCGTTTATTTTCCTTAAGAATTGCTACATCAAATTGTCATCTATTACTTTCAAAACATACGTTTTTATAAAATCTGATGAAGAACTAATTATAAGTACGTTTTAATAAAATTGTGAAATAACGAACAGATTTCCTGAATAAAAATCTTTTTTCGCCTCTTACAACAACGAGAGAGGACTCAATTAAATAAAATATTATCCAAATATTTAATTTAAATTCTAGTACAAAACAATTCCAGTCCTCCGATTTCAAGCATCAATACAAATTCTGCTTTTCCCATGAAGAGTTTACACGTGTATCCATTTCCTAGTAAAACTGTAAAGTAGGCGAGGGTTCAGATATGCTTCTACAGCACTACAACACCCCACGCAGAACCTTATAAACCTTTTGAAGTGAAACTTCTTTAGGCGCGTTGAGAGTAAAATTTCAAGGTCGCGTCATGGCAATACCGTCATGTCACGAGTAAGGCGTCGATTTTGGTACCTTTGAATGTTGCTAAAGAAGTTTCACTTTTGACACGTGTGCTCGGCAGACACGCTCTTTATTTATAGTGGTTAAATCTTGCGTAGTTCCGTCAAGCCGCTTTAATTATGGGTCTGCGGGTATTAGTTAGAATTCTTCCGCGACTCCCTCGAAGCACCGTATATACATGTGGAATTTGAGAAATTTTTAAAGAATAGAAACAATTTAAACAATTTTAAACAATCACAAAGGATACCCAAAAATTTCACGGATTTTTTCACGCTAACTCTCTTACACTCAACCTTAAATACTTATTCATCATCTTTAACAGCTGGCAACCCTTATTGGCGGCCGGATTTAATTAGGCTGCCATATATTATGATAATAAATAGAAAAAAATTAGCTTTAATTTGATATATGATTCATAAATGTGCGTTATGAACGTATAAATGAATCGAAATCATACTTGTTTGCACACGGCTGCCAAGATGTTGCGGCCAGGTGAAAAGCGGCAACCGTGATTTTTTAGAATCTTTATATCATTTGCCGTGATGTAGAATAATTGTAGACTACATTTTATACAAAAAACAAGTAAACGAAATTTTTTCCCAAAAATCGATTAGAAAAAATTTAATTAAACATGCTTGCGGCCAAATTTTGACAGGCAACCTAGTCGATATATATTCTCCTAATTATAAATATACATAAAATTTTGGTTTCATCAAAAAAACTATGAACGCAATGATCCTGCGGTGGGATCTTAGACTAAAAAGACTTAGTACTAACCTAAAGCAATGGGTTCACGTTTCGGATTAGATTCATTGCTATATTGGGCTTCGTATTGACATAGTGCTATAATTTACGCTAATATTTTGGACCCCTGAATGCCTTAAAAAATTGAATAATGGATTATACCATAATCCTCTGCCACATAGTTGAATCTGTACAGATACATAATATTTTGACAATAGTTTGTAAGGCTGTTCTTTGAACTTCAACATCATGTAAACCAGAACTATTCTTTACAATAGGTAATATAGCAGAATAATAAACTTCGTTTGAACAATATCCTTTTCATGTCACAAGAATACACCTCATCTGTCTTTTCACATGATATTCTTAAGATTATCCATTTAAATAGGTGCATCATTATCTAATAAAAGGATCGAGGAATATAATAGGAAACGTGTATTCCCTATAAAATCCAATTTATGATATAAAAATTGCACAATAATGTACCTTCATTATACGAACGGCGATGTAGCTATAATAACATGTACCTTCATTAGAAAGCTTTTGTCGAGAAACTTTTCTCCATACAACTTACTAGTTATTCATTTTATTATACTTTCATCCTTATAACGGCTTTTTTCATAACATTGTTGTAATGTTGCTAATGACTAGAAAATCTTCAAGTATTTTTTTTCTCATATAGCTTTTGTTCATATTATCAAACCTGAAGTAATTTCTGTTTAATTTTCAAATACTTGATGATGAAACATTTTGTTTTCATATCGCATTTTATTCACTTGCATAGCAGTTCTAAAAGTCTTGTTTATCGAAACTTGCAAAATTCGTTCGCAATTTTACAAATCATTCTTCAATCTTATATTTTCTTACATCATATTATTAACTAAATCAATATAAAAGTACATACATTTATATACATTTTAATGCCTGTCTAATTAAACTATAATTCCTAGATTTAATTAAACCTAGGCTTTAATAATTTTCTCTGAATATTACAATGCACGAAAATACTTTAGCGGTTAGCGAATATAAATACCTTTAATATAATTAAAATAACCAAAATAGATTAAACTCGTTTCATGGAATCGACGCGTGTAAAATTTTGACACGTGCAATATTTTCCTTTTGTTATTATTAATTATTTTGAAATTTCATTATTACGAACAATTATGTTCAATACAATTCAATTTCGTTCGAATAATTTGATTACTGGTTAAAATTCCGATGAAGACATAATTATATTATAAATACATTTATTCAACAGTTACTTATAGTCCCAAAATATTTCGTTTAAAATAATTCGATGAGATATTTTAATTATTTTTATAAGTATAAATATAATATTCTAGATACACTGCCTACCTACTAATAAATATTTCTTACTAAAGGAAAATCAATGTAAACGCAATTCAATAAATATGATATAGCATGTAAATAGAGGCATTATAATATGCACTATATAAATTTAGAATTTAATTTTACTGGTTCCAAACGAGTCGATACATATCAAACTCCGGTAAGTCCACTCCCCGTCAAAATTGAGATAACAATGGCGCCAATTTTGAATTGTAAAACTAAACCAGTCTCTACTTTTCAAATTTAGGTAAGTCAATCGTATCTCTATTAAAATAAGGTTTAAAGTAAATATGTTTTTTCAAACTCCGGTATGTCCATCGACAGTGGTTTATCAAACTCAGGCAAGTCCATTTCGACCAATCACAGCGCAGTATGGCACTAAGATGGCTGCAATTTCTCTTAATTTTGTTGAAGCTAACACGTGTGACCAATGCTTTTAAATCGTTTTTATTGATAAATGATGGAAGAAAACAGTTTTACTATAGAGGTGGTGGTTCTAGACAAAGCAAGGAAAAAAACAATACCAAAAGCTAAAACAGACAAGGCTCAGAAAACAGCTAAAACATAAATGAAACTAGATGCATAGCACACGCACAGTAGTAATTCCCAGCCATGAAGCCCAGGGCCGTACCACAGTTGACAGATAAGTATATACGTACATACAGTTAGGAAACTAAGCCCCTGCGATGAAATTATGACATAAGCACTATTATAGCTATAGGGCTGTTACCTTTTTGATATTTAACCGACTTCAAAAATAAAGGAGGAGGTTATCAATTCGGCCTGTATATTTCTGTTTGGTTTTTTTTCACAGATGATTTTGTGGTAATTTTGAGATTAAAACCCGTTAAAATACAAAAATGGTGTACTTAGCCTAAATATGAATTTACAAGAAGAAACAATCCGAATAAATATACCTTGTAAAAGTAAATACTTTTTTTCAGTGCTATATTTCGAAATCTTGTTTTGTTATGGACGCCGAAGGCTATTTAATGTACCTAAATTATTTATAATGCTTGATATTTGTTAACCGACTTCAAAAAAAAAAGGAGGAGGTTATCAATTCGGCCGGTATGTTTTTTTTTTTATGTATGTACACCGATTACTCCGAGGTTTCTGAACCGATTTACGTGATTCTTTTTTTGTTCGATGCGGGATGGTGTCGAATTGGTCCCATAAAAATTTTGTTCGGATAGGCCCAGTAGTTTTTATTTTATAAGCATTTTTGTCTGTATTTGTAAATGTTGCAAGTGCAAGTTTGAAGTCGGTTGTTTTTAACGCAGTTATCACTTGTATGATACATATATTCAATAATAATTATTTTAAACCAGAATTAACAATACTTGTATGTAGGTATACCTACTAAATTATTTTTAAAACGATAAATTAAATTAAATTAAAAAACACAAAATATGCAAAAATAAATTAAAATTATTATTATACGAGCATAGAACCTCCCACCTTTTTGTTTTAGGATGAAAAAGAAAATAGTTTGACAGGCTTAGTGCTTGACAAAGTGGTAAAGTCACGTATCGATAAAAATACAATAATTATAATATCTATCTTTTTCTTCCCTAATATTTACGTAATTATGCACATAAATTTAAACAAGATTTTTTTTAAGGTTTCCATTTTTTTAGATTTTCGTGCTCTTCTAGATTGCGTAAAAAATAGATGCGATCTTTAAACAGACTGGACTTCTAATAGGTACTATTTGTAGCTATCATTTTGGTAGAAAATATGTCAACATAATTTAAAACTCATACTGCCATATCTATAGAAATTAAAAAATAGTCTCTTTTTAACTTGTAGTCAGATACGGTATTTACAAATATATTTATTGAAAGGGCTACAAACTGAAACAATCGATATTTATTTAATGTGAAATGACATCACTTTAAACTTTTTTCGCGGGTAGATGTGTAAAACACAACACGTTTTTATTTCGCTCCTTAGAAATATTTTGATTTTAATTCGTTTTCTTGCTCTTTCATCAAATAATTATGTTGTAATTCTTACCTGTGCCTACCAGCAACATTTCCTATATAATTCTATTATAATTGCTCTCTAACACAAGCACAAAGAACTAATAAACATGGACTCACTTAAACAGTCAATAGAGAAGATGACAAGTGACTTTAACAGCAGGATGGCTGAATTTCAAAAGGATTTACACAACACTGCCTCCTCACATCCAGCTTCTGTAAGTCCTACATCTAGATTGGCAAGTGAGTTCGACGCTTTTCGCACACTGGTATTGTCATCACTAGAAAGCTTACAGTGTCAGGTCCAAGTGCTCACTAAACTGTATGAACATCAAGAACTGCGTAGTAGAAGGAAGATTTTGTTAATTCATGGTGTGCCAGAAACTCAAAAAGAAAATGTCACCACAACAATAGTTGATGCATTATCCAAAAAGCTGGATGTCCCCGGTTTGGACGCAGATGCCTTCTCCCGTTGCCACAGACTGGGTAAAGCAATCAACGATAAACCGAGACCAATTGTAGCTAAGTTCCGGAATATGACACTCAGGGATAATATTTGGTTCTCTAAGAGTGGCCTTAAGGGCTCTGGTGTCACCATCTCAGAATTTTTAACATCAAGCAGACATGAAACATTCCAAGCAGCTCGCTCTAAATTTGGTGTTGCAAAATGCTGGACGAGGAACGGCTATGTTTTTGTTCTTGCTTTGGATGGTAAACGTCATCGTGTGGAATCCCTTTCTGAACTAAATGCCATATCTTCTGCGCCTGAATCTGTTTCTACAAATACCAACATTCAAAGTAACAAAGATACAAAGTTAACATCCAGAACTAAAAGGATTCCTAAAGCCAAGTAACTTCTTTTGATGTTTAATGTTAGTTTATTAAATATGTAGTCAATAACTTTCACTGTGTATGATAATTCTAGTGTTTTAAGACCTTTCTTTTATATTTATTTGTGTTGTTATATTCTCTACTACTAATTATTTTGTAGAATTGGCTACTTCACGTTATAATTGTAATATTACTTTAAAATACCACTAATCTTAAATTTACCCTTTTTTCTTTCTATTATTCACAACTTTTATTCTGTTTAACGGAGGTAAACCGCTTAGTCATTTTATATTTTAATTTGTCAATTGTCATCTCATAGTTTGTTTCATAAGTTTGTTTATTTATGTGAGCGTGACATCTGTCACTTGATGTACATATCTGACAGCTTTATTTTATTTTATTTTTTAGTAATAGATACCATTCTTTTGGGTTAGTTCTATGTTAGTTAGAATAGTATAGTTTTGTTTTTGTTCTCTCCAGAGCTGGTGGTCCAGGTATTATGGAATTACTTTTTATTTTGACTCGGTTTTATTTTTAATTTTCTTATTTGGTTTTAAACTAGTACATAATTTATATACATATATATTCTTATATATTTTTTGATTCACCTTATATACATAGTTATATATATTTATTTATTTATAATTAATCTCTTTAAAACACGTTTTTAATTGCTTTTTAATTTATTTATTTATTTTCAACTCATTCTGTATCTGATAATGTCCAGCAGTAGTGACTCATTAAGTGCAAACAGCTTTTTAACTTGCAACTCCAGTAATAGCAGTTTTGTTAGCACGGATTACACTCCTCTCCCCATTTCCTTATCCTCCCATTTCTCTGACTCCTCCCATAACTTCAACGTTGTCCATATAAACGCCCAGAGCATTCCGGCTCACTATCCTGACCTCCTTGCATCATTTGATTCGAAAACCGTCCATGCCATCCTTATCTCTGAGTCCTGGCTTAAACCCTGCCTCCCTTCATCTTCCTTCTCGATTCCTGGTTTCCACCTACTACGAAACGATCGAACTGGTAAAGGGGGTGGTGGTGTAGCCATTTATCTACGCGCTAATATTCCTTTCTCCATTGTAAGCTCCTCTTCCCAGCCCCCACCGTGTAACGAAGCTGAACACCTCCTTCTTGAAGTCACCCTCTCCCATACCAAAATTCTATTAGGTGTTTTCTATAGTCCAAATTCTTCCGTCGATTTCTTTCCTTCCTTTGATGAAATCCTTGACAGGGTCTCACCATTATATGACCATGTCATCATAATGGGGGATTTCAATACATGTCTGATAAAAAATGATCATAGAGCTACTAAATTAACCTCTATTATTGACTCCTACAATTTGTCCTTACTTCCTCTCGGTCCAACACACTTCTTTCCTGATTGCACTCCTTCGCTCCTTGATCTGATCCTAGTTTCCTCTCTAAATCATGTACATAAACACGGCCAATGCTCGGCAGACGCCTTTTCGTATCATGATTTAATTTTCCTCTCCTATAAAATCCGTCCTCCTAAAATTAAACCTAAAGTTATCATGCAACGCAATTTTAGTGGAATAGATAAAGATCGTTTACTACAAGATGCAGCTAACATCGATTGGTCTATACTCTCAACTGCTGAATCGATTGAAGATAAGGTAAATTTGTTCAACACATTTATTATACAATTATACGATAAACACGCACCTTTGCGTCCTATTAAATTAAAGCATCTCCCTGCGCCTTGGTTAACTGATAGCCTTAGGGAAATTATCAATTGTAAGGCTAAAGCCAAAAGCAAATTGAAACAAAAAAACTGTGACCTGCATCGTGAAGAATTCAAGAAAATACGTAATCGCTGCAATACTATGTGCAGGGACGCTCAAAAACGCTACATACACGAATCTGTTCAGAATGGAGATTCGGCTAGAGTCTGGAAATTTTTGAAGACCCTTGGGGTTGGTAAATCCTCCTGTAAAACCGAAATTCCCAATGGCATTTCTATTAACGACCTTAATAAACACTTTTCCTCACCCTCCTTCGTATTCGATCCTATTTGTAAACATAAGACTCTTGATTCTCTTT
This sequence comes from Colias nastes, assembly GCA_907164665.1. NCBI lineage: Eukaryota > Metazoa > Arthropoda > Insecta > Lepidoptera > Pieridae > Colias > Colias nastes. The sequence goes on from CAJQZM010038592.1 coordinate 134,497, forward strand.
CATCTAAACCTAATCCATCCTTTCCCCCTTTCTGTATTAGCCAATTCTCTGTCGCCGACGTTAAAAAGAACATTTTGTCCATCACTTCTAAGGCTGTAGGTGTTGATTGCATTGGTCGTAATATGATCATTCCCATCCTTGATCTGATCGTTCCTGTTATAACCGATATCCTCAATTTTTCCATCTCTTCAAGTACTTTTCCTCATTCATGGAAAAGCGCTAATATAATCCCTCTCCCCAAATCTAAAAATCCTTCTACCCTCTCTGATTTTCGTCCTATATCTATATTACCTTTCCTTTCGAAAGTCTTAGAGCGGTTAGTACAGCAGCAACTCTCTAGATTCCTTAATAAAAACAACCTTCTCAATCCTTTCCAGTCCGGTTTCCGTCCGGGTCATAGTACGGCCACTGCGTTAGTCAAGATCACAGACGATATTAGAAGGAGTATGGACCATAGGCAGCTCACAATACTTACACTACTTGACTTTAGTAATGCATTTAACACAGTTGATCACGATGTTTTGTTGAGCTTGCTACGCGCTTCGTTTAACATGTCTCCGGCAGTGATTAATTGGTTTAGCAGCTATCTCGGGGGCCGCCGGCAGCGCATCCTACTGGACGAGTGTTACTCATCCTGGTCTGATGTTACTTCTGGCGTTCCTCAGGGTAGTGTTCTCTCTCCCCTCCTTTTTTCCTTATTTATCAACTCCATTGCTTCGAATATTTCCAGTCTCTACCATATGTACGCGGACGATTTGCAAATTTATTGCCATTCATCACTTGAAGATCTATGTGGGAAAGTGGCAATCACGAATGATGATTTACGTACCATTAGTAATTGGAGCCGCGACCATGGTCTATGCATTAATCCGAAAAAATCGCAGGTGATTATTATTGGGAGTCAGTCGCTTATATCTAAAATTGATTGGTCCTCTATGCCTAAAGTTTGCATAAATAACACTGACATTCCATACAGTTCCACCGTTAAGAGTCTTGGTGTTTTTATTGACGAAACTCTTTCGTGGACAAATCAACTTAAAGAACTGAGGAAAAAAGTATTTGCAGCAGCTGGCTCTCTCAGACGACTCCGAAACTTTCTACCTATTCCCACTAAAATTGCTCTTGCTCAGTCCCTTCTCCTATCCCTCTTTGATTACGCAGATGTCTCCTATCCTGATCTCCTCGAATTCCAACTTGATAGTCTTGAGCGTCTCCAGAACTTCTGTGTGAGATTTGTTTTTGGTCTGCGTAAATATGATCACATTAGTGAATACCGCACAAGACTCCGCCGGAACTCTCATATCCTTAACCTATTGTACTGCATCCTTTTCTCTCCTAACACGCCTTCCTACCTAAAAAGTAATTTCCAATTCTTGAGCTCCTCCACCCGTTCCCCACGATCCTTTAATAAACTCCTGTTGTATGTTCCTGTTCATAGATCAAATTTCTATGATGGCTCCTTTACGGTTCGTGCTATCAAGCTGTGGAACAGTCTGCCCGACAGTATCAGAAGAGCAGAAACACTGAATGAGTTCAAAAAGCAAGTATATAATTACTATTTATCTTTATGAAATGTATGTTTGTGTGTATATGTATATTATTTTATTATGTAGTATACTCATCTATTTAATTATGTATTGTATCTCCATGTATATATTACTAGCGGCCCGCCCCGGCTTCGCCCGTGGTACATATGAAAAATAGATGTTGGCCGATTCTCAGACTTACCCGATATGCACAGAAAATTTCATGAGAATCGGTCCACCCGTTTCGGAGGAGTATGCAGACTAACATTGTGACACGAGAATTTTATATATAAGATAATTTATTATAAATAGTGTTGTGCACCATCGACCTCAATATATGACGTAATTCTCATGATCCTTGACCTAAGGTTGCCTGGAAGAGATCGCTGTATTAGCGATAAGGCCGCCTTTTTGTACGTTTTTCTATTGTCTGTGTTTTTTTTGTTATTATTTTGTTTCTGGTGCAAATAAAGTATTTATTCATTCATTCATTATTCATTCATTCATTCATTCATTCATTCATTCACTTTTTTCTATACTATGTATCTTTGTCATTCAAAATCTGTGGATGTGTCACCCGCTACTATCGATCCCCCTCAATACCCTCGTAAACACGCTTGATGGGGGGGGG
>CAJQZM010038594.1:29452-46858 GCA_907164665.1 Colias nastes
GATAAAACTTACCGTTTTGCTGAAAATCGCGAAAAACTCATTTTTTTTACCTTTGACCGTGAATAAAATTTTTAGCTTACAGGGGAATGATGGGGAACTTTTAGACATTGATTATAATTATGTTTTCAACAACTTCACAGAAATTCAGCCTGTTGGGACTTTATGTAGCACCGAATGTTTAAATTGACCGGGCTACAACGTTCACAGTTTTTCTGTAGTGTATTTAGTATCAGCATTGCACCCGTGCGAAGCCGGGGCGGGTCGCTAGTTATGAAATAAGAGCGAGTGTTTTCTTTAATGAGACATACTTAGTTCAGAAAAAATTACGTTAGCACTTTTGAACATGAAGGAATTAGGAATTATGTTATATAATAAAAAGCTCTAACAAAATACTTAAGTGCTTCACTTGATGGAAGACTTAAATAGAACTCACATTTCTTAGTGAAAAATTAGCAGGCAAATAACTTGATATTCCATAGCCGCAAAACAAAAACGTAATTCAATCTGCAGATTATTCCATAGTCACTGCTAAGGTCTACTTAACTACATACTTAATATTTTTTAACCTCGCGTACATGTAAGTTGCGTGACATCGTATTATTTTACAATAACATGTTGATTAATCTATACTACAAGTACTCGTCGTTGTCGGCTAGTGAAGGGTGCAATAAGAACATAACCGCAGACAGATACTCAGGGCCGGCTTCCTCTTTCGGGAGACCTTTAGGCCCAGCCCATGCGTTGTAAAGCATCATCAAAATGTTATTAAACAGAATTGAATATTATATTCAGAGAATTGGATGTAAATATAGACGCGTTGAACAAGTAGGAAGTGCAACCAATATCATCTAGTTATAGCAATAAATTACAAGTAGATTATTATATGCATAAAATATACGCTAGGTTATCGTGGCAGTAATCCGGCAGCAGTATAAAAGAATAATAAAATTTTTTTACAGTATCTACAAATAAGATCAGGTCACTTAAACCTTTGCACCTGGATACAAACTACACTAGTCACAAATGGAGCCCCAACGCCACAGGGCCTCTATAAATCCGCGAGGCTTGCTTAGATCCGGCCCAAAGAGAGTACTCGCTCCTTAAGCCGCACTTGCATATGGCGTGGCCGGTCACACGTGTATTGTTGCATGTGTCGCCGGAACTCACTTTAAAGGCTTCTATTTTGCTGAAACGCCACACGTTTTGTCCTGCTTGGTGGTATGCTTTTGAAAGCTAACACAATATGCCCAATAATTGTTTTTGTTAATTTCATTAATTGAGCTTTCGAGCCATGGATTTGGTATGGAATGCACGCGTGATTGTTTGGAAGAATCCCTTTGTGAAGTGATCCCACGTTTTACCATCGGCTAAAATACATACGAAAACAGTTTTAAAGTAATATTTTTTTTATTTTACAACCATTAAATTAATATCTTATAAGTTTATCAGGGCTATTTGAAAGATAACTCAATGTTTTCCCTTATTAGAATACTTTTTGCATACGCTATTGTCGTGATTCATAGTTTGTTTCTCCTTCGCTCATATGCAAATGACGTGGGTACCTAGTTAAAGTAGTTAATCGCAGTAATACCTATTTCATAATAGTGTAACACTAACATCACGCCTAGATAAGTATTTAGGTATTTTCTTCGACACGTTCACGGTATAAGATATTACCTACCTATTTATTTTCAATTCTACGAAGCTCATGCCTCATGTCTCGGTTCGCTAAAATTACACAAATTATTCTTAGGTCCATTTAGGACGCATCAAGTTTAAAGTTTACCACCATTGTTTTTAATTAAATTAAAAAGTGAAGTCCCATGTCCCCAAGTGGGGTAAGGGGCAGATGCATTATACATCTGTTTCACTGATCGATTTTCTTTAGGGACAAGTAGGTGATCAGCCAGACCAGACAGAGACATTTTTTTTTTTCTTCGTCTCCACCGGGAATCGAACCCAGGACCCCTCGGTGCTACGCTCACGCGTCAACCACTGTACCAAGGAGGCGGTCTTTTTAAATTACGACATAATATTTTCAATCTATATGATTAAACAGTGTGTATTCTTTAAAAAATATTTATCATCGATTTATATTAATTGACATTATCTGAATTTATTGAAATGGCACCATCGCATCGTAGAAAGGGGTCTCTAATTGTTCGGACTAATAAAATCGATCAATGAAACAGATGTGAATTCATCTGCTCCGTACACAGGGAGGATAGCATACGATGAAAAAGAGACCTACAGCTATTGTAGGTAGGTACAGGTAGGTACCTATAATTGCATATCTATACTAATATTATAAAGCTGAAGAGTTCGTTTGTTGGCTTGTTAGAACGCGCTAATCTCCTGAACTACTGGTCTGATTTGAAAAATTCTTTCGCTGTTAGATAGCCCATTTATCGAGGAAGGTTATAGACTACATATATCTCCCTAAGACCAATAGGAGCGGAGCCACGCGGGTGAAACCGCGGAGCGCAGCTAGTAAATGATACCTATAAACTACCTATGGGTATATGACCTCTTACTTATTTAACTAAGATATTGGTATTTCTATCGTATCCTAAAATGAAGCTAAAAATATACGATAAATATCGAATAATTCTAACATAACTATGGTAAATGGTTATTTACTGCGGTTAGAGAATCGATTACTAGTGTGCGAATGGACCTAATTTCGGTTTGTGGTAGGATCGCATTGAATTAAATATTACAGCAAATACTTTGTGAAAATCATAACCATTTGAGATATTATGTGCAATATTTTGAATGTTCTGGAAATATATTACAGAGAATCAATAATATTTTTTGTTTATATTTTCACTAGTTAGCTGTTAGATGAACCGTGCAAATTCGTCTGCATACAGAGGCAATACCTACTATTTTCCATCGCTATTTTCCCATTTTTAAGACCATTTTTATTGACACTCAATTTCTGTGGCCAGTAACTATGTGTTTGGTAATCTGTAGGTACTAAAAGCTAATGGAAAATGGAAAAATGGATTAGGTATCCAATACAAAGATTTGCAATTTTATTAGTTAATTCGTTCAAACAAACAATCCAGCAAACAAACTTTAGCTTTATAATATTAAGTACCTTGTATAAATATCAAATGCAGAAATGTAAAAGGCTTTTCGGTAGGAATAAATTGTCTGTCTAGCGCACTGCGGAAAAACTTTAGGCCAAACTTTAACGAAACTTCCGTGATGTCTCATTTATATTGCGTTTGAAATATAAAATATTTAATTTAATTAACTGTAGGTATTATTTAATAAATGCTAACCGTTCTTCATTATACAGAATATTGTTAAACATGTCACTTGTACAAATTAGTTACATTGTTTGAAATGAAATGAAATGAATTTTAAATGAAATGAAATGGATGTAATGAATTTTAAATGAAATGAAATGAATGTAATGAAATGAAATGAAATGCAGTTGAGACCGACAACTTGAAGCCGCGACCGCGCGGTGAACTATAGACATTCATTCACTGTCGTACATGACTGCTCGAGCAGTCGCGACCGGAATGCTTCAAGCCGTCAACTGCGCGGTTTGTAGCGACAGCTCGAGCAGTTAACGATCGACCGCTCGAGCAGTCCCAGTCCGTGTACACTGTACGGCCGCTCTTACTGTACCTTGTACTTGTATACGTAGTATATTATTATTAGTCTGTGCTTGTACGTATAGTTATCAATAATAATAAAACAATATTTTGATACAGATAACTTCAAAAAGAATAAGTACATAGAAAAATTCATTACAAGCAATTAAAACATAGAAAACCTTACACTTCCTTGACTTATATGTAGTTGGAGTTACAAACTCAACGTATTTTATAAGCCCACGATCCTTAACTTTGCAGACAAATCGGAATTTACGCGAATCGAATTGTCAAAATATCACCTTGCGACGGCAATTACATTTGTACATTTATGGACATATTAATAAGAACCGGTGTGAGCATTAAATATATATTTATGGAGTCTGGCCGTACTAGTCGTCCTTAGGCCGTTTTGGAGAGGCCACAAATCGGACGGGTCAAAATATAACAAGCTGTGTACCGTGGCTTCACTTTTCAAAATCGGGTCAATCCATATTTGTCAGTAACATGTAACTGCTCCTGTCACTTGATGATGATGTAGATTTCCACGAATTCCATGGGGAAACGAATGTTAAAAATATACCCATTGATTGGAAATTAGGGTAAGATGTGGTCGCTAAGCGACAAAAGTCCTTGTACCACACATGCCCAGTAAATAATAAAATAAAGTTTATCTATATTTAAACATATTATTTATTTTTATTTACCTTAAATAAATCTATTTGGTTTAGTGCATATTTATCGTTAACTAGCGGTCCGCCCCGGCTAGGCTGCGCCCGTGGTACATGTTTATGTTTTCTTTCCATCCAACCATCCGAACCATCCTCGTACTTCAAGGAATATTATATAAAAATAATTATCGAAATAGGTCCACCCGTTCACGCGTGATGCTGTGACCAAGGAAAACGGGTTTCATTTTTATACATATAGATGGAGATGAAAGTCTTAAAAATATGTGCAATTGCACATTCAAAGTGGAATATAACCTCTAGACACATGTAAAATAATACAATTTTATTAACAAAAAATACGTTGGAAAAAAGATCTCTTAGTTTTCGTTAATAACTCGAAAACAGTAAAAAAAGAAAATTCCTACAAAACGTCGCAGCATCCGGAAATTCAAATGAGAAACGGTTTTTGCGCGGTAACGAGACGGAAGCCTCGAGCGAAGCCGCGGGCGGAAAGCTAGTGCTACAACACTACTACAAGATATTTAAATATCTTTTAACTTTTTCTATGTAATAATTTAATGACTCATCTGATATTGATATAACATCATTTTGGTTATTTTAACACCCCCCAATACCCATGTGATACCTATATGTTATGTTTTATTGTTTTTCAAAACTACCCACATTCTTAATTTTACTCATTTCGTCGTTAAATATGATGAAATAGTGTCTTAAAATTTTTATTTGTTATTTTTAATGAATTTGAGAAGATGAAGTTCACAAAACTGAACTTCGTACTCAATTTAATTTAATAACATATTTAATAATGTTAAGTGAAAAAAATGTGTCTCAATAAAAACTTGGTTATAGAAACAATTCAATGTTATATGCCAAGAAGCATGAAAACATAGCTGTTATAACTAATTATTAATATACATAGTCTATTACAATTTACCATTCTTATTTCGCTCTTTATTTGTTTAAATAAACGCAACTGAAAACAATGTATGTTTATTATTATGATTATGCCTTATGTTGAGTGATGACAATAGAGGTCATTGAACCCGTATAATTTGATTTCAACGAGACATTACCGTATGACGTATACTGCTTTGTCCACTTATTTTCCGTTCCTTGTCATTTTAGATGATTATTCGCTTTTTGCGACATTGAAAAAAGGTCATTTTTGTATCATTGATGTGTAAAAAATATTCCGTACAGTTTTTCCAGCAAATTAGTTTTAAATCTGGACAATTATTTGCAAATTGCAATCTTGTTATTTCAATTACTATCGCATGGATGAGGACCATATCATTGCGTTTTTTTTGTAATTGTGTATTTTATTTATGTAAAATTAAAAAAAAATATTATATCAGCATACCTAGCATTTAGTTGTGATGGTAAAACATCGTGCTATGAATAAGCAATACCGTTATATTATAATATATTATAGGTACCTACACTTGATATACGTTTGTCGCACTTCTATACGGATATCGAAATCCCCCGTCGACTGCTCCGGTTGAGTATAAATAATCATCGATACCTACCTAGCTTAACCTTGCACATTTGTATGATTTAAAAGATAAATTATTTCTTTTGAATGATCGATTTTAGCTTATTTTAGACATAAATGAAACTTGACCTGAAATGTATTTCAATCCCAACCTGAAACATTTCTCAAAAGAAATTATTTGGACAATGGGTAGTTTAAATTTGTAAAAAAATGTAGCATCCGTCTAGGGTTAAAAATAGCCACCCCTTTTCTAGTGCATACAATGCGCACTATAAACTACACAATTACATGAATTAATTCATATGCAATGCGCCCGTTATTTATTCTCACAACTAGGCATTGAGCTAGGCCTTATAGGCATTATAGTCTAGAGTTCTAGACTTTAGACTAGTGTGAAATTCTCTGCCGTCGCGTTTTCGGAGATCTAAACCGGTTGGGTTATGGTTTAATTCAGATTGACGTATTGTTCGTTGGTTAAGAATTACTTTGAATAGCCATAAAGGGGATGAATCAAGTTGCATCGTACAGATGCATATAATTTTTTTATTACTTACCTACATGCGATGAATTTGAAACTTCTTTTAATGTGATCGAGTATTTTGGAATTCAAGATTTTAAGAAACTCAAATACTTGCGTGATATATAGGCAGTAAAACAGTGAGTTAATAATATAATTTTATTAATTTAATAGAAAAAAATTTGTTCACTATAAAGTGTTAGTGTTAGTTAACATTACGGCCTTGGCTTTGTCAGGAAAAATTAAAATATGTATTACACAGAAGGTGTAAGGGTCATAGAGAAGTTGTTTATACCAGACAGGTACGCTTTGATGCCTTTGATGTCACCTTTTATGATAATGTTTGAAGTTCATTAAAAATAATTAAAACCAAGTTTACCGGCAGCTTAAACGCTCTGTAAACCAACTTCCATATCTATCGATTTTATTTCTAGAAATTAATATGTACGCTTAACTTTAGTTAAATTGCAAATAAACTGTAGTTTAATTGCAAATAATGTAATTAATTAGATTAGATTAAACCACATTGCAATATGCAATTGCGTATAATTTTATTAAAAAATACGTAAAGACAAGATGTTCATCTCACGAGATGTATTGAGGCGACAGCCGGCCGAGCTCAGACCGGATTCGAGACCCTAAAATAAAAACATTTATCGTAATAATAATACCGCAGTCACCAGAACAAGTACCAAACGTTGACCCCCCCGTACATTCCCATGCGGACTGGATCTCTCTTAGGGTGGTACCACCAAGTGAATAGGCCTTTCAAACTTATTAGCTTTTATTTCTAACTAGCTTTCATGGGAGTCTTGGGTCAATCGGTCATCTAAAATTGATGGATCGTTTTCTAACACGCCTATTGCGGGTTAATGGGGTGGCGTTATCCTTGAAGATTCGCGAAATATTGGATGTATCACTATCTCTGTGATAACTTTTTTCTCTTTTTATTGTCATTAAACTTTGCAACTTGTGGATGGATTTGGTAAAGTTTTCGTTGAAATAACGTTGCTATGTAAAATTAGCGATTTGTAAAATTATAACGATCATAACACAGACACTCGTCGGATGCAGGATGCAGTTATCTGTCAATGCCATGACACAGGGTGAGAGGTGCGCGTTATTTATTGGCTACTAAAAAACGTTTTTCCACTTAGAAAAAAATATTTTTTTATGATAAATATCGTATAATTCTGCGACAGATTTAACCATGCTGTGCCATTGTTATATATTTTATGCATATTTTACCAATAATTATTACTAAAGAATAATTTTCTTCTCACATAACCTTTTTTCATTTTTGTCAGAATCATAAGATGCACTTTACAAGTACATCGGAGCCGAAGATTGACCAATAACAGCTGTTAAGTTTTCGCCATCTTATTATCTCGATAACGTAGTAAAAGAGCAGTTGTTTGGCAAGTTAAAGGTTGTGAATTTGATTACATTTATAAACAACCGGCGGCTGTGGTCTCGTACTTCTTCATTTATAAAATATGTGTAAAATATATATGCTGTTATTCTGCTATCAATTTTAAGTGTCTTCACGTATTTTATGTGGATAACGGGCTATTATTTTATTAAAGTCGATTGTAAATTTATATCTAGCTGATAAGTTCCATTGAATGTTACTTTCAATAATAATCTAAAACATTATAAAAACTATAAAAACTTAATATTATAAAGCTGAAGAGTTTGTTTGTTTGAACGCGCTTATCTCGGGAACTAAGTAGGTACTGGTCCGATTTGAAAAATTCTTTCGGTGTTAGATAGCCCATTTATCGAGGAATGCTTATAGGCTATATATCATCTCGCTAAGACCAACAGGAGCGGAGCACAGCTAGAAAATAAATAAAGTCTTGAATGGTGTTTTATATAGGCTCGCTTCGCGCTCAATAAAAAAGTATGTACTTAAATTCTAAAACCATCCTATCCTATTTTAAAACTATCCTCATTCCTCACGCAAAAAATGTATGAACAAATTAAATAATAGTTTTAGATAACTGTTTGCCGACACGACGTTGAAAAACAATATTTTTTTATAAACAGGAATTAAGAGAATAAAGTTTTATAATATTGTACATATAGAAAAAATATCAAAATACATACAAGTAGAGATAAACTACGATAACATGGCGCGCCCCTCCAAAATTCAAAACGTTTGAAAGTATTTGTGAAAGTATTTACAATGCACCACCAAGATTCACAACGCATGTGTGCGTAATGAGACGGCCGTCAAACAAAAACAAATCCACGGATTTGTTGCTCGACTAGTCACGCTCTAATCGCTCATTATTATTAGTAATGGCGCTGCACTGACGTATTCTATGAAAACGACACGTGCGTTGTCTTGGGCGCTCGGCAACTTATGATTAGTTGACCAACAAATCTGGTAATAAGTGAGATATTACGAGTACTGTACGAGTAAAGACGAATACGTACAACTACATACAAACTCCTTCGTAAGGATGTCACTACACACATTGAAACAGTAATTTGGAGGGGCGCGCCATGTTATCGTAGTTTATCTCTACCTATTTTATATAATTTGTACACTAATGAAGATCCTCTGTGAATACGCCATGTGGTTGGCTGATAGAGATCGCTGAATAAGCCAACCCTTCGATTTAAATATTTTATTCATTTTAGTTTTTTGCACAGACTTTTGTTTGATACACATGTATGAAGTAATTATACAGGTAAAAAAGAACAATAGTGTGTCAAAGGCCCAGTGATTTTTAACAGAGTTTAGTAAAAAAATATAATTTTCAGTATTTTCAGATCGTTCCTGCTTTGCTGACTTTGATGTCTTTTGCCGCCAAATCGTTCTGATTTATTATATACTAGCTTATCGCCCGCGGATTCGCGAAGACTAATACCTAATCTATACTAGTATGTGCTAGTATTATAAAGCTGAAGAGTTTGTTTGTTTGTTTGAACGCGCTAATCTCGGGAACTACTGGTACGATTTGAAAAATTCTTTCGGTGTTCGATAGCTCATTTATCGAGGAAGGCTATAGGCTATATTTATCACGCTACGATCAACAGGAGAGGAGCCACGGGGGTGAAACCGCGCGGATCAGCTAGTAAATCTATACTTATAATAAATCTGTAGAGAGGCCAATTCTGTACATGAAATATATTAAAAAAAAAACTATGAAGGGGTGATAAGGGATCGCTACTGATGCCAAAAATGCAATCAGTAAAATTTTTGTCTGTCTGTCTGTCTGTCTGTATATTCGTTATAGAAATAAAAACTACACGACGGATTTTAACGAAATTTGGCACAATTATTCTTCATACTCCTGGGCAGGTTATAGTATACTTTTTATTACGCTACGATCAATATGAGCAGAGCAGTGAAGGGAAATATTGGGAAAACGGGAGAAGTTACTCCATTTTTTAAGCTTCCGTCGCGTGTGCAGCCTTAATGGTTAAAGCTACATAGAAATCATGTACGGCACAAATGTTCTTAAATTATTATTATTATATAAAAATAAATTCCTAGACAGCATATGTCTATCTTTTAAAATTGACTCACAATAACACGTGAAACTTCAATAGCTTAGCAATTCGGAGCTTTCTGATTATATTTGTCTACTCTTACGTTTACAACACTCTCACTCATCCCTAATTAAAAAAAGTTAACATTATTACCTATTCAATAAAAAAAGAATCATGTAAATCGGTGTAGAAACACCAAAGTTATACACTGCCGCGTATTATTATAGTACTCTTTGGTTATACATGAAATACGCTATATAGGGTCATTGCGCTGGTTTTCGTCCAGTTATAGGAGTTGCCAACTTTGTGATGCGAAATAAATATTTTGGAGCACCCTTCCTTAAACATATAATATTTTTTTTTAGTCCTTATATAGTCTTCTTTAAGATAATATTAAGTGAAAATAAATCATTTTGACGTATCTTTTAATTTAAATTATTTTCTGCAAAAGTAGGGTATATGCTAGTTTTCGTCCAAAAAAACTGGTTTTCGTCCTAGTGTAAGCTAGTTTTCGACCACCGTGTAGAAAAAGGAGGGCAGGTCAACTATTAAGTTAAAAACCAATTACAGGTAAATATATACTTTTATTTAATCAACATCACAATTTCTCACTACCTTACAAGTTTAGTTTTACTAATAATAATCAATATTACTAGTCAACACTGAGATCTATGTAGCACTTGGCAGTCCTTATATGCGTTAGTGATGACTGTTTAATCATTCGTAATAAAGAAAGGAATGCGTTCCTTACAATGTAAATGAATAAAGTAATAATTACAGGACTAAAAAATAACATCAAAAAACAGAAATATTCATTCTAACAACAAAAATTTTCATTCTAATACTTTGTTTATCAAATGAAATGTACTATATTAAACACAGCCATTATAATAAGTTTTAGCTACTAAAATAAACTATGCCTTTATATTGATTATTATTTGGCATTAATAATCGCGAGATCTGGCCCACGTTTCTTTAAAATATCAGTTGTTTTGCCGTGTATTCTATCGAGGACCATAGATTTAGGAATCCCATAATCTCTACAGACTCACCAATTATTTATAAGTAAGATACTGAATAGAAAACTTTTCAATACGTAAAAAAAGACGAAAAGTAATGCAAAAGAATAGCTATTTTTAATTTTTGTCCACTCCAATACTCATTCATGGACGAAAACTAAAACATTTAAAGCTAAATTTAGTTTTCGTCCACTTCTTTAAATATTTTTTTATTTTGGCAGCACTGACAAAGCAGTGGACGGAAACCAAAAAATCTAAACTAATAGCAATAAAGATCACTTCGGGAGAAACTATTCAGTATTTTTAAGGTCCGATAAAGTAAAATGACGCTAACAAATATTCACGTAGCTGTTTGAGTTTCCGTCCACTTGGACGAAAACCAAATATTTTGAGAATTTGGTAACCTAGTATCCGTCCACTTAATTTTTCGAAGAGTATTATAAAAAAAGTATGATAAACGCTTATAATTGCGTTTATTAAGCTTATAAATAAACATACGTACCAAAAACATTACGTAAACTAGCTAAAACAGTGATTTAACTTACCATGAACTTTTCTCGCCGGCAAATATTTCTCTCGCGCAATGACATCTGCAACGCACGGATGCGAAGCGGCCACTTTTACGTTAATTTTTTGAACTCTCTTCTTGTCAAATCATTCATGTTGATAATACTGTTGCTTAAACATTATGGACCGTAAAAAGTGCAAACTTGCGCGGGAAGGTAGGTTTGTATTCAAGTTTTACGCACGTGATTGTAGCAGGTCAGTCAAATGGACGAAAACTGAAACTGGACGGCAAACCAGCGCAATTACCCTACATCGCGCGTGAATCATGCCAAGGATTATTTTTGTGTAGGTATCAGTTGCCGCGTTCGACGCGCTTCGCGGTTATAATATTATACTAATATTATAAAGAGGAAAGGTTTGTAATTATGTATGTATGTATGGTTTTCACGCATAAACTACTGGACCGATTTCAAAAATTCTTTCACAATTAGAAAGCTTCACTGAGCAACATAGGCAAGGTTTTATCCAGGAAATCCCACGGGAACGGGAACTATGCGGGTTTTTCTTTGAAAACGCGGGCGAAGCCGCAGGCGGAAAGCTAGTTATATACTAAAACCTTTCTCTTGAATCACTCAATCTATTAAAAACAAACTGCATCCGTACATTTAAGAATACCTACATAGGGACAGGGAAAGCGACTTTGTTTTATACTTACTATGTAGTGATTTCATACATATAATTACAGTGTCTTTTCTCATATTAAATAAAGCTTTTGATATTTCACTTTCGTAGTAATTTTACCATATAGAATTTAAAATGTGGAGAGAATATAAATATGTCATGCACACACGGTCTGGAGTGAGACAATTAGTTACATATATGGAATGCGGATAAGATACTAACAATGCGGATATTGCGAATATCACTTATGTTGATATTTGATACTAGTTTTTAATCTTGAATGAATAACTGTGTTATTTGGTAACTTTTACCATGCATATTATATGGTTGTATAGTGTGGGTTAAATAAATTATTAATGTATTATTATTCAGTACTTATATCATCAGGGCAAATAATTAGGTATTACACTTATTCTCGTTACAAATGTTTTCTACTTCCTAGGTATGTGAATTGAATTGTCTTGTAAAAAAATCAATTGGTAAAATAATTTATAAGCTAACTACATTAAATACTAAGTACTAGTTAATAAATGTTATAATTGGAAGAACGTTAGGAACGCTCGCAAAATTACTTTCAAAATTCTACATATGAATAATACATCATTATTTACGTAACAAACATAACAATAGTTTAATGCAATCAAACAACAAGTTACGGGGTTAATAAATAATGAGGTACCTACTTTACATGCAACTAATATTCATTTAAAATTACAGTTATAATATCAATAAAGGTCTAATGCCATCAATTATTTGCTGACCTTACTACGGTTTCACCTTTCTTCGTCTATACAAATACGCGTCTTTTGAATAACCATCTCTTTCTTCCATTCTCCTTTTGTGCAGAGGGCAGACAAACTCGTTGCCGGTTTTGAGAAAAAAAATTAATGGTTGTCTCTACAATGCAGTGAAATTATGATAGGTGAGAGTAATCTTTAACCAGTGGAGACTCTTGTCCCTTTATTTTTAACTGAACCCGATTGTTGGGGTCAAATAGGGTCTCTAGTTGAACGGATTCCATTTTTGAATTGTTAATTTAATGCTAGTTCTCACTTAATTTTTAAATAAGGAGATTACTGGCCGTTTAAAAAGAGAGTGCAGCTATTGTTATTTAAAAATAGTTTGCCTTTTACTGTGCGCCACTTTAACTATCATATTATAAAGGAAATTGTCTATGATGTTCACATTGACACTCGTATCTATGGTTATTCTAATATTATCGCGGCTCGTGACTAACGTTGAATTCTTTTCCTTGTGGCTCTTTGAAGTTCGAACTTTATTGATTTTTTTCTTAATACCTTCCCTAGAACAAATATTCTATATTTTAATGTGAATTATTTTTTGATTATTTTATTGCATGTTCTCGTCATTGTTGATAATAATAAATAATAATATCTATACTAAATTATATTACCGATAAATCGTTTCATTTAATTTGGGTCTAAATTAGTTATATTTATTACTACACGTTTTCAAGTTCATTAAAAATTAAAGCTGATATGACAGCTGAAAAAATGCTGGTAAAATGTTAAGGTAGATGTTTGAAATACTTACCAATCAATGAAATATTTGAAATCACTGAACGTATACAAGATCTTTCGAAAGGACGGGAAAGGAAGGAAATTAGATTAATTATTACTAGATTTATAAACAACATTTAAGTACTTTGTTTAAAAGTAAGTACATAATTAAATTGTCCACTTTAGTACGTATATTTGAATTAAAACGGTACCACAATACAAATTTGCTTTTGGCTATCCCTGCTTTATAAGCGATGACAAGTTTCATTATGCTAGTTCATAGGGGCAATAGTAATAACCACAAATGTTATTGTTATGTAAATTAATTTGGACATTCTTGTACTTAATATTCTAAACTTTATAGTCGGCATTTAGTCTATGACAGGCAGACACGCGCAAAAAATTCTTCGTCTATTGAATATGCGTCGTCGCGCGCAGAGGTCGAAAACCTTCCGACAATGGGATGAGCCTGCAGGCTGTAGTACACTTTAATTGCGACGTGAAATGAAACCCTTGCGGCCTTGCCTTGTTAAAAAAAAACGTTTTACCGCCAAAGTTTTAAACGACCACAGATTAAAAATCTTATTTGAGTTTTATCTGTGATCAAATTTTTTATTTTTAATTGTCTGTATTTCTGATTTCGCAGTGACTCAATCCGATTTCGACTCGTTTCAATGCAGTTCTTTTGTTTCGAAGATGTTGCAAATGGTTTTTGACCTTGCGAGAGGGAAATCCGTCGGGATCCAAATGACTTGCATTATTATTGGATATAATTAAATGAACGAATAAAACACTGTCTCAAATCTGTAGAAGGGATTTAAATAAAATGAATTTAAATATTTATAGATTCCTATAGAATGTACCTATCTAATGTCTATCAAACTACCTGCTAAGATGTCATATTGTTTGATTTATTTATCCTTAACGTTTTCTTCCCTCTTGAATGTAGGTAGTACGAAAACTATCTAATAGTAGCACAATGTTGAGTATTTTTTTATTTTAACAATTCAAAGACAATTTTTTGGAATGTAAGTATAATATGTAATAAACAAAACTTCTTACTACTATAACTAAAATAAACCTTACCTTTTTGCTGATGTGTAGGTTATATTCTTTTATAAATAATTCAACCTTACATGCTTTTGCGATTTTCTTTTGCAACGAACATAGTCCGTCTTTCTAAGTACCAACAGATAAAGGGTTTTCTTTGTTATCTCGTACCTGCTGTTTATGAACGTAACGTGGTTCTTTGTATTTTCTTAAAAGTTTATTGTGTCTTCTTCCATTGTTCTAAACATTTTTAGTTCTTTAGTTCCATTATAATTCAGGATAGTAGTTAGTGTCCCATGTTAGTGTCACATAACATAGACACTAACTGCTATGTTATCATATTTACAAAAAAGAAATATTTATGTTATGCTATATATAGCTTAGCATAGCTATATATAGCATAACATAACAATTTTTTTGCATAAAGATTTTTAATTTTAATAAGGTAAATAATAAGTATAAATTAAGTAGTTATGTACCTATGTATTGTATATTGTCAATGGCACCTGAAATCATGCTTAATTTATAAACTTAGCAATTAGCATACCTAATACATAATCGCGAATAACATACGTCTAATAACATACGTAAGTATATAAAAAAAAATTAAATTAATAAAAAAAAATATATATATACTTATTCATGCCCACAAAACCCACATATGTTGTGCGCAAGTTGTGTGTGTATCAATACTCACACTACCTAAAAGATTAATATTTATCATAGGATATACATATAATATATTATTATGTACAAAATAAAAATATAGATTTCTATTTAGATATTATTGATAGGTATCAGGTTAATAAACTAACGCTGTATTAGATTACGAATAAAAACGGAATGTTATTGAAATCTAATATGTAAATGCCCTTACTCAATCATCATAAAAAAATAAATAGCGATGACCTCGACACACTTTAGTTTCGCGATTAGTGCTCGCTATTCATACGCACAGGTGATATTAGGGCGAGTATTTTAATTCATAGTACGCGCTATGAATACCATGATAACTAGAACTAGAAACACCGGATAGTTTTGAATTTGAATATGACGTCATCTTATCATCGCAGCCCTCGATTTTGACGTCAGCCATAGTACTGAGACGACCTACAAATCTACAGACACAATAAATTCGACAATGTGTGCGAATCGCGCGGGTCAATGAACTGCTGACGTTTTTAAAATACGCACTAAGTGCCTTATCGTGAATGTCATACGCGACGCGGAGAACTGAACGAGTATACTGTACTATGTATGTTTGCAAAATGGATATTTAATATTTATAGACATGAGTGTCCGTGACGGATGATTTGCGCTATTTCTAAGGTCCTCGCTAGAAGCAGTGAGTAGGAATTTGTTGATGCTTTTGTGAAGCAGATATTCTCAATGTGTGGAACTAAACAATTGAGGTTCTATATGTAGTGTAATCAAAATATTGTTTTAAAGAAGTTTTTAATTGAATAATGAAGGACTGGCATTTGGCAATCACAACGATTCTCAAAAACAATAAAAAGTAAATGTCAAATTAATTTGTCAAAATACAAAAATAGTGATGTGTGAATAATAAACCGGTTTTTATTAATTTTAATATTTTTTATTGCGTACCTACACAAATAAATGATTTGTGATTTAACAAGGAGTCTAGACGATTATAAAATTTTCTCAAGCTGTATAAACCATTGAGGGAGCCGGAAACTTGTGGAGAGTTCATTTTACAGCCTGTATTTTAACGCTATTGATATCAAGAAAATGTGAGAAAGGAAGTGTGTCTGTTGTACGATACACATAACATATGAAATACGAGTCTTTGTGAAGCGAGATTTGTCTTGGGCACTGAACGATTTTAGACACGAAACTGGCTTCGTGTAAGATTCATATTCGCGGTGAAAGGGTCGCTCCAGATCTTTGTCCGTACAAAGCAAGGCACCCGCAGTAGCCGTTCTACCTATCTACCCACATACCTATGCATTATGCGGCGGATACAGATCCAAGTTTCTTACACATACAAACGAAGTACGGAGGCCAGTTTTGTGTGTGTGGCAAATACATACGGCTTCAATAATCAGCAGGTGAAGCGAACTAAAGCAAGGGGTTATTGCGATAAACTCTTTTATCCCTTCGTTTCCATATCAAAGAGTAATGAACCTTGTTCCACTATTGGACGTTGTCGATCAGTAACCGTGTGATCTTTTTCGGCTGAATAAAGGTTTTGTTTACGTTAGACAGTTGGTCGTAATTATTTTTGTAATTAGAATTAGGTGTGTTGTGTTTGAACTTTACAAGGCCATTCTACGTACGCACTTATTAGAATATTTTTTATAAATAGAAATATAAATTCTTGTTTAGCGAAAATTATTTAATTAAGATAAGTTAAAATAAAAAATAAAATATTTGTTTAATTACAGTAAGTAGTTTGTTAATAGCCGGTATTTATATTTCAATTTTTAATATTTGAAGTAAAAAATGTTTAATTTCGCAACACTTATACGCGTGTGATAAAGAACTGCAAATATTATATTGCAAATTTGTGATAAGGGCAAAATTTCGCAATGAATTGATTTAAAGTAATGAAGGTCAGATGTTTTGCGAGTGTGAGTGTATATGCAAGTATGCAAGCGAGCTCGGTGCGGCGACGCTGCTGCACGCCTGCACCGCCAGTTGCAACACCCTCCCCCCTTCGCTCTCGGCTTCTCGCTCGCCGCCGTCTTGCCGCAGCCGCTAGCCTGTCTCACCTCGCGGCCGGTAGCCTTGCGCGACGCGCCGCTAGGGATGTGACCTCGATTCAGAAAAATCGATTACTCAATAAT
>CAJQZM010038595.1:0-15559 GCA_907164665.1 Colias nastes
CACTTCTTACGTGTGTACTCTAGTACACGCACACATTTTTTTTTAAAAGTTATTAGGAAATAGCACAACAAATAGCACAGCAAGGTTTTATTCGAATTGTGACACATTTCTACCAGTTATTCTCATAAAACCTTTAAGGCTTGGAAATGCGCGCTTATATAGTAAATGTAGCGGCACTTTATTACAAAACACAAATTTAGGAGTCCCTAAGTAAATAAAATAAGGTGTCACATTGGAAGGATAGTCTTAGCGTAAATCATTTTCATCATATCCTACTATTTTAAACGTTATCGTTTGTGGGAATAGATGGATGATTATTACCTACTCGTTTAGATCAAAATTTCTGGACCAATCTGGATGAAATTTGAATCAGTGTATGAAGCTAGAAGAGTTGATACATTAGTGGCATTTCATCTGGATATCATGTGAGCGAAGACGTGGTCATAGGTTGTATTATAAAATAATATATTATGATTTAAAAAAGCAACATCGAAAATTATACACACACTCACTTTCGAGTTTAGATTATTAAAACTTCTAATGAAAAACTTTCCATAAAGATATCCAAATAACGTCATGCTTCTTTTGAGTTATTCATATTATTCATATTCAAACACGAACATTTATTTATTCAACTAGACTTCGTTTGTAAGCGCTTTTGATTCGTCAAAATATCGAAAAATAATAATATTACCACCGGTATTATTTTAATATGTAGTTAAACGAAAATACAGCGTTTAAAAGGTTTGTTTGATCTTGACAAGTCGAGTATACTTATAGGGGACCTCAAAAGGTTTCAGTTATTAGGCAAATATATACGCAAAAGTGGGTCAATTAAGTTTCCACTGAATGAGCGCTTAGAATTTAGATTAACAACCTTAGCCAGTGGCTTCTGTTTTTTATTTACAAGTATCATGCTTTTATTTTTATTTGTACAATTTGTGTAAGACTTATTGTGTATTTTATATGCTTCAGGTATTAGGTTTAAGCTTTCGTCATAAAACACCACAGATAATATGTATAATACTATACTAGCAAGTCACTAGTCTTCGCGACACTATCGTAGACAAAGGGTTGGTTACACAGCTTTCAGATATATTCTGTTTAACTTATCTATCAGTTAAAATAACTATTAATGTATGAGCACACCCCGGACACTCCATACAAAATTATCGTTTTGACAGTCACACTGTAGAGACTGCAAATGTATGTGTTAACGCTTTATGGTTGGCACATTTTTGACTAGGGTAAAAAAATATTCGCGTTTTTCTGATGAAATACATCCGTAAACAGCACAATATCTAACCATTTTCTACGAAAAACGATAATCACAAATCCAAAATAATAAAATTACTTTAAGTCAATTTGATTAATGTTGTCAATCTTCGTTGCGTATCGTCCCTGTAGGAAAATGTGGACCATTTTAAGACTGATCGTGCGGGGTGAGGTAAGTGTTTAATTTTGGCGGGAGGCGGAGAGTGTCCGTTCTGTAGCGTTTAGCTACTATTATGTATTCTGTGGTATGAGTTATTGAGTTTATCAAAAAGTATGTCAAATAGCAGTACACACTATCAGCAACTGGTGAAGAGTGGTGAAGACTGAAACAAATCACTAAAATAAAATAAATTGAATTTGTTGCAACAATGAACATGTACAGAACCACAATGTATAAAACCGTTTCGCACAAGCAAACGAGGCGTGGGGAACATACCAGTGTTTATTGTGCCGCGTTCACTACATTTATTGTCGGATCCACCTGAATACTTCGCCACATAAATGTCACTGTAACAGGGGCTATATTGTGCGATATTGGTCGGCCATTTTGTTTTTATATCTATGCCCGGAAAAGTCATTAGCGAAATAGTTTATTGATGGATGGGTTGATTGGGTTTAATGATGGATTTGTATTTTAAAGATAAATTACTGTTTAAATAATTTATTCACGCCAAACCTATAAATATATACATACTAATATTATAAAGCTGAAGAGTTTGTTTGTTTGTCTGAACGCGCTAATCTCGGGAACTACTGGTCCGATTTGAAAAATTCTTTCGGTGTTAGATAGCCTATTTATCGAGGAAGGTTATAGGCTATCATCATGATAGGACCAACAGGAGCGGAACACTGCGGGTAAAACCGCGGAGCACAGCTAGATATAATATATAAAACTATTTGTAAGAACGGCCGTGGGATTCTCCTGATCGAGGGTACCTAGAGAAGTTTCTAAGTCTAATATAGGTGGACAGATAACTTTATTAATAAATCCTAATCTTAAGCCCTTTGTGGGGGACATGTGTGGATTTGACATCTAGTTCACTGGCTTTGTGTTAAAACCTTAAACCGTATTCATTTCAGAACTTGAAATTAGCAACCCTTTGTTATATCATTTACTTAAAAATTTATTTAATTTATTGAAATTTATTACATTTCTTAAAAATTATTAGCAACAATTTCTTTATTGTACGAAACATTAATCTAGATTGTCGTTCACTTAAACCTTGATCGATGTAGCGGTAATACGCAATTAAATACCTATCAATAAACGAACATAGATCATTTGGTACGTGAGAATTTCAGACAACTCCTGGGTATTAGCCATAATCTGCAGGATCTAACAAATAGTATAGTATCGTAATGTGCCCTCCTCACAATCGAGAGCGCTGGCCCAACAAATGATCGTCGATGTTTGGTCTGTGGTTTGGCGCCATTACGGCAATTACGAATACATATCTGTTGTACATATCTACAATTATGGCCGATCATAGACATATTTTATGTCCTCTACACTATAGTGATTGCCTCTACTCGCCCAACGCTGCCCATTATGAAAAGGGCCTATGAATGTCTATGATCGGCCGTCATTGTAGATTCATAATCGCCGTAATGGCGGCAAACATTGACCATCATTTATTAGGCCAACGTTGCCCATAGTGAAGAGGGCACATCACAAATAGTATAGTACCGTAATAGCGGATAAGTTGGAGCCTCTTGCAATCTCTAAATTGCTTCGCACGCTATTCTGTAGGGTTGCTACGAGAAATGTATTTAATTTATTTGTTCCTCTTACTGTGCGCGGTTATGTTAGTACATAGCGCCGAATTTTTGTAAAAAATAAATTGTGAAGTTTGAGTCTTTGAAGATGTTGTATGGAATTTAAATTCAATGTAGGTACTAGACTTGTATTGTATTTTATGAAATTAGCTTGTTGTAAAATGTTTAATAAAAAAAATATTAAACCTATTTAAAATAATTTAGTACGACAATATTGGAAAAAGTACCTATTATTTTATTGCGGTGAAAATCTATGTAATGCTATGTAGCAATTCTACTGTATATAAAGTCTATAATATAAAGGAGAATGTATAAAATATAACCAGACGCAAAAATGTTCACACATTTTCGTAGCATAATTTCCATTGAATCTATCGATTGGTGATCGATTGTCTATCAATGAGTGTTCCCTTTACGTATTAAGCATTTGACACCATCGATATCTGTACCAAATATTTTAATAGCACGTGTATCAAGTGCGCCAAACTTACAATGAATACAATGTGTTGGTTAACGTTAGAAAAGTGTAGGTACGTCTTGCGATGTACAATTTTTCCTGTTTTCTTCTATGATATTGCGTTTATGGTTGAACGAATTCGATATCCTTCTTGACGTCTTATTATATCAACATAATAATCCAACCAGTTTAGATAGACCTTTCCTGTATAGGCAAGTTAATACATAAAAGAGACCAAGATATTGATCAGGAATTATCTTACCTCTCAGCAGCGAAAAACTTGAAGCTTGAACGTATGGAATTATAAGTAAGTAATTTCATTATAATACATCCATGCCATTATTTATTACATTTACACTCGTTAATAAGATTTCATTTTCAAATAAACGACAGCGTAAAACCAAACAATAAATTCGTTTAAAATTAAACCCGTATAAATTCTGAAACATTCGAGTAAACAGAAGTTTATCGATACTCATATCGATAGTTGTCATCCCTATGATAGAGTTGACTGCAATCCTGCTAAGTGTTATCGACAGTTGTAGTGCTGGGTTGGATTTACATGGCTGTTTACTTATGTCGGGGTATGTAAATCGGTTGCTAGGGGATACGGGACTGTGTAGTGTTCTGGCTAGTTTTTAGACGATAAGAGCTTGAGAGAGAGATGGTTAGAGATACGATTTTGGTGATGGACTAAATATTTTAGGGATATGAAGTCCTCTGTATATTTAAATATATCGCATACAGAGATAGAGATAATATTTAAGTTAATAACAATAAGCACTATGACTTATTTAATTGATCGACTTATGTTTGACTTAAATGGAAACAAATAAACAAAATAAGTATATTTTATTTTAATAATAAATTAGGATAGATAATGAATGTCGGCGTACATGTGGTCCTATTTTTTCATCTTAAAAATGCATCTAAAGTTTATTTAAACTAATGGGTACGCTTTTTTGAAACTTCCAGTTCTCCTAATTATGGAAATTACTGTAAATAAGACACAAAGAGTAAAGAAAATTTTACTTAGTTGCTAAACTTATTCCTGATTTATTTAAAAACCTTTTTAAAATTGAGGTCGAATTCAAACGTCCGTGGCAACAATCTGAACATCCTATCGAATAAAATAAAGTGTCCCCAAATCCCAATTGGTTGCCAAAACGTTGGAACTCACAAACAAAACATTTAAATAAATATATATAAAAAAACACGAAAATACGCTTTTATAAGATATAAACTCATGAAATTATTGTATTGTTAACCATCCTTGATAAGTGTACAAAGTTTGAACTAAATCTGTCCGTTTAAAGTGGTTCAAAACAGAGTCTAAAGCAGTTGGTTACATAAACTTACAGCTGATATAAAAGCATGCTAAAACATAAAAAAATATGTACTAATAAAGTAATGTAGGTAAAGATTGAATAATGAAATACACGAACTAATATTCAGAGCATTAAGTGACGTGATAATAAAGTATTGAATCTAATTTCTAGATGATTCCATCACGGCCTAATGCGCACATTGCGTGGTCGGGTACCGCAGACAGCATGAGGTCACAGAATTGTAGGGCTTCTGTGCGTAGGTACCTTCAATGTATTGGATATATGATATAGTTAATACTGCCCGTGGATGCTATGTTTAGTTGGGAGGTTTTATTGATAACGTTCTTGAAATAGATTTAAAGTTGAGGTGACTGGACACATTTTGCATGAGAAAGAACTACCGCACGTGTATTTTCAAGGCTCTAATAAAATACGTTATACTAATAATGGCATAGTTAATACTGCTATGTTTTCTTAATTGTAATACAATGTTAACTATTTAAAATATATGTTAAATAGTTCTTAGTGAATGCGTTTGGTTTGTAAATTACCTATAAATACAATTCACTTATTCAGTTATGTTTTAAAATTACAATAAAATGTTCATAAGTAAATCTAACGGTAATATAACTGATAAGTACCTTATACAAGTACCTATGAAAGGTAATTTTTAACGTAGTAAAATCGAAAATAATCCGATTTCTAGGAGCTTTTTTCCGTAAAAAAGAAAAGTCAACCTGGAGTTTTTACAGTATTACTATAAGGAAAGTCTAAAACACTGAAACAGTATCACAAACGATTTTCCTCAAGTGCTCTAGAATTCTTTGAGAAATCTAGCGAAAAAGTTCATTCCGAAGTAATAAAATCCCAGCAACGCGGAGAGAAGTGTGAATTTGTTCCTTTGTTAATTTGATACTAGCTTTATACCTTGGCTTTGTTATTAAGTTTTATTCAATGTTTATTTATACTATTACCATACTAATACTGTAGAGCTGATGAGTTTGTTTGAACAAATTAATGTCTGGAAGCAGTAGGGTTCGTATTAAAAATTTATTTTTGTGAAGGTTAGTTTATTTGTTGAAGAAGGCTTCACGTTACGGGTTAGAACCAATAGCAAATATTTTTTTTTAATGGTTTATAGATAATTAATTAATTAGTAACTACTTCACAGTGCAGAAAGACGCAATATCAATTAGTACATAATATATCATTATACAGAAAGGTAAAACATTGAAGTTTTTATACGTTTGTTGTTTATGACTGTTCAAATTAAATCTTCTTTACAAATAATGAATATTCTTTCTCTATACTGTAGGTAGGAGATTTAAAGGTAAAAGAATCTACACATTATATTATTTCTATACATTATAGGTACCTCTTGAAAGCGTATCGGCTTTATTTATTTTCAGTTTTTATCCCGGGTCAACCTCGGCGGACTTAGAGCGAGTGGTGGTATTCTATATAATAAATTGATGAAAAAGGTTACATAAATCAAGATGGAATCTACCAAATATTTAGGGTTACATCTTTTTTGAACCGATTTTCATAATTACATTATTTTACTGTTCTCGTCTTATACAAGTCTATGAATTTGAATGTGTGTGTAAGTTAGCGCGTATGTATGTGTTTCGGCTATGTAAATATGTAATGAATTATGTTGTTTTTGGTATGCTTCATTTATATAAAAAATGTATTTTCTGTTATTAAATTTAAAATAAACGTATTTTAGTAACCTATAACTGGTAATAGAGTACCAACCTACCTTACTTCAATATACGTAATAATATTCAATATAGATACGTTAATACCAACCCAACGTTACATAAAAAGCCACTATAACCCTAAAAATACCTCCGAGTACAAATACGAATGCTAAAATCTGATATATACAGTGTGTTGTAAAACGGTGATATTACATCGAACGGTCGTTAAGGGAGCCCATTTGTTACAAGCTCTCCAATTTGGGCATAACTGTCGGATCGCTTATGTTCTGCAGTGTTTCGACTTTTATTGTCTTTTAGTGGACGAATTGAGGTCTATGCGTTTGATACTGTAAAGGATAAAGACTAAAATTTAAAAGGATTGACAGGTATAACAAGTGAATAATCACGCACAACCTATTTAGTGGCAAACTACGCAAAGATAATAATCCTCCTACAGCCTACAAAATAAATGCGAAAGTTTGCGAGGATGGATGGATGTGTTTATGTTTGTCACGCAAATACTACTGAACCGATTACAATGAAATTTGGTAAGTAGGTAGCTGAAGACCCAGAATAAGACAGGCTTTTTATCCCGAAAATCCTACAGGAACGGAAACTATGCAAGTTTTTCTTTTGAAAACGCGGGCGAAGCCGCGGGCGGAATTCTAGTTTTGACATATTTTTACTCCGTATCAGTCTCATAGTATATTATGTATAGTAATCACACGCTTCCCTGAATATGATTGTAATATGCCCAAGAAACTGCGTGCAAATTATATACAGCAATTAAACAGTACATTACAGAAATATTCACTTAAGATGATATTTATGGTCCCTCCAAGGCATAATGGGGAATATACGTAATAATGTATTGCAATTATATGGTAGGATGTGTCAGGTTGAATTATTGCCAACCCAATACGTTTGGCCGTCGAATTTAATAGAAGATTCTGTTTATATAACACGTCTTTCCTTCTTTTCAACGTATATAATATGTACATAATATTATATAGTAGGTTGTGTGAAACACAATAATATAACAGACTAGCTGTGCTCCGCGGTTTTACCCGCAGTGCTCCGCTCCTGTTGGTCTTAGCGAGATGATATATAAGCATTTTGCCTTCCTCGAAAATTTTCAAATAGAACCAGTAGTTTCTGAGATAAGTATAACTAGTAATAACGTAGTATAACTGTCAAAAATTGTCAAAGTGTGTACACGTTTCTCGTTGTTTTAATTCAATTTTAATAGTTTAAATTACCTCAATCGTAATAAATTGTTGTTCACTTCGAAGTTTAAAACCCGACTATGAAACTGTGATATTCACTTCACTGATTTGTTTATGTTTCGAAGAATAAACTACACTGAATTTACATGTAAGTGACTTTTATAACTACAACTTGGAGGTGGATCTAAAAATAATTCTCGTCCACCACCCATCTATTCGTGTTGTATTCAAGAACATAAGTCACATATGATTGTTTAATTCGCCTCAGCAAGTAACTGCCGAATAGCTCTGCGGACAAACTTCAATGAGCGACTCAACGAACCCAAGATCAAATCACCACGGTCTTACAAGAATTTTTATTTTTAAATTTTAAATTTTAATTTATATTCTCATTATGCCTTTAGAATGCGCTAAGTGTTTAATTACAATACTTGTAACGCAAAAAAGGCTTAAATGCATAAAATGTGGAAAACATTATCATAACGACTGTGTTAGTCAACGAAGCGATTCCAAGCCAAGATCACAGTGGGTATGCCCGATTTGTTCTCCAAACACGAAAATCAGTAACACTACTACACCTTCGTCTCTTGTAACTCAGGCTCATAACAACGCGCAGGATTCAAATATTCTCCCGCCAAATATTATAAGCAAAATTGAGGAAAAAATTATTGACGCAATTCGAAAGGAGTTACCAAGCATTATTCGTGAGGTTTTGATTTGTGAATTAGAACCGATTAAACAACAAGTGCAGGCTTTAGAGGAAACTACAACATTGCTTCATAATCAATACGACGAGTTACTAGACGTCGTCAATTCAAAAACAGACGAAATAGTTTCTCTCCGCGCCGAAAAAGACATTTTAAGCACAACATTAAACGATTTACAATATCGATTATCCTCTATGGAACAATTTGCACGACAAAGCAACGTAGAAATAGTTGGTATTCCGGAACACAAAAACGAGAACACAATCAAACTTATTGAACAAATCTGTAACGTAGTTGGATATAACCTTTCATCGCCAAGAGATATACTAATCGCCACGAGAGTTGCTAAGTCTAATAGGGAATCCAAGAAACCAAGAAATCTTGTATGTCAGTTTCCTAACAAGTTCATCCGGGATAATTTTCTTGCAGCTGTAATTAATTACAATAAATCCCATAAAGACAAAAAACTATCATCATCTCTTCTGGCCATATCCGGTCCTGAATCACAAATATATGTAAATGAACATCTGACACTGGCAAACAAACATCTGCATGCTGAAACACGTAAACAGGCTAAGAGGAACGGTTATAAATTCGTTTGGGTGCGAAACGGGAAAATATTTATTCGTAAAGAAGAGGCGAGTCCTGCAAGGAATATTTTAAGTATTGACCACCTTCAACAGTTGCTCAAATAATTTCTGTAATTAATTATAATATATAGAATTTTTTTTCAAATTGTAATTCGTGCATAGTAGATATCTTGTAATTTTATTTTATTTTATTTTACTTTTTTTTTTTGCTTTGTGAATATGAGTCGAGTTCGAAACATTAATAAACAAATCGAATTAAGTATTTATTATCAAAACATCAGGGGAATGAGAACTAAGTTACTAGAGATACACAAAAACGTACTGGCACATAACTACTTAATAATAGTATTTACTGAAACATGGCTTAACCATAATATATTTGATGGAGAAATACTTGACAATCGTTATGAAATTTACAGACGGGATAGACAGTCTAATTCATTGTTTAGGGATAAAGAGGGTGGCGGTGTACTCATTGCTGTACATAAGTCAGTGAAATCCTATAGAATGTCTAATTTTGAAAGTAGTGCTGAGGATTTATGGGTAGCGATAGAATTTCCCACTACGAATGGATTGCAGAGAATCAGTTTATGTGCTGTCTATATTCCTCCTCCCATTAATAGTGCGGTTCTGGAGAACTTTTTAAATAAATCTTCCATGGCCGCTAATGCGTCGGTAAATCATCTGATCGTTGGTGATTTTAATATGGGTAGTAATCTATGTTGGACAAGAAAAGAACATAATGACAATTTTCTGAGTCCATATAATTGCAATAACCCGATTGCAGTTTCGCTTATTGACTTCATGGCTTTCTGTAATAATAAACAATACAACGCCATTGCTAATTGTAATGACAGAATATTAGACTTGGTATTATCTAATTTAGACAATGTCATGGTCACGGAGGCGTTGGAGCCCATATCCATAGTTGATAGGTATCATCCCCCTCTAATCATAACTGTAAGTTTAGAAACACCTTTGTACCTAAAACACAACGTCACAAAAAGGAACGACATATTTAATTTTTTCAATGGAAAATATGATAATATTAAACATGAACTATCTGCGATTGATTGGACATCAACGTTACCTTATGACATGGATGTAAATAATATGGTTTCCGAGTTCTATGCTATCTTGCGAAATTTAATAAAGAAACACGTTCCACTTAAGCAAACACGCAACTCTAAGTATCCTCCCTGGTTCACAAATAGGCTTATTAAATTGTTAGGCGAAAAAGAAAAATATCGTAAACGCTATAAAATTTATAAAAATGAAATGGATAAACTGCAATATAATTTATTAAAAAATAGAACTCGTATCATATTAGATAAGTCTTATGAAGATTATATAACTAAAATACAGAGAGATATATCAAAAAATCCTAAAACCTTTTGGACCTACATAAAATCTAAGCGGAGTCATGCATGCAACTTTCCATCTGTTATGGTACTTAATAATAAATCAGCAAATGATGGTAATGAAATAGCAAACTTATTTGTTGAACATTTTTCTTCGGTATACAGACAATCGTCGTCATCCTCGTTGGCACAAAATGTACTTTCATCTTTAACTTTTAGCAGCGCTCTTAATAACGTAAACATTACTGAACGAGAGATCAAACGTAAATTACAACTACTTGATATTAATAAAGGTGCAGGATATGATGGTATCAGTACGGTATTTTACAAAAGATGTGCAACAGAATTGTCAGTTCCTCTATCTATAATTTTCAATAAATCACTAAATATCGGAATATTTCCGACTTTTTGGAAAAAAGGTTTGATAGTACCAATTTTTAAACAGGGCGATAAGTGTGATGTTAAAAATTATCGGCCTATAACGTTGTTATCGACACCCGCGAAAATTTTCGAGTCTCTCGTTTATGGTTACATATCGTGGCATACCAAGAGTCTTATCTCTGAGAACCAACATGGCTTCACTAAAAAACGCTCGACACTTACCAACTTGCTAAGTTTTACTAACTCAGTAATAACAAAAATAAGCAATGGTAACGAGGTCGACGTAATATACACTGATTTCAGTAAGGCCTTTGACACAGTGAATCACCATCTGCTAATAAAAAAACTTAGGGACACATATTGCCTTCCAGAACAGATCTTACCCTGGTTGCAGTCTTACTTATACCTTAGACCACAAACAGTTAAGCTTAGTGGATATCAGTCTAAAGAATATTATCAGTTATCTGGAGTCCCCCAAGGCTCCCATCTAGGACCATTATTGTTTACATTATTTATAAACGACATTACTAATGTCATATTAGAATCTGAATATGAAGTTTATGCGGATGACTTAAAACTTTTCAGAGCTGTAAATTGCTCCCACGACCAAAGAAAACTGCAGGATGATCTTAATCGAGTATCTCTTTGGTGTAAGACTAATCTAATGCAGCTGAATGGAAGTAAATGTAACTTTATAAAACTCTCCAGGAAACATGTTAGATTCAAATCAACTTATAAAATTGATGATATTGCTATAAATCAGAAGTACAATCTTAAGGACTTAGGCGTTACATTAGACGGCGAATGCAGATTTGATACACATATAGATTTAGTGGTTCGCAAAAGTTTTAAAATGCTAGGTTTTATTTTTCGTAATACACAGGATTTCAAATCTACACTCGCTATGAAAATACTTTATAATTCTCTCGTAAGGTCTAACCTTGAATACAATTCAGTTGTCTGGTGTCCTTATTATAAAAAATATATTACTCGGATTGAATCGGTACAGAAAAAATTTCTTTATAGATTAAGTTTTATCACAAAAAACAACAGTTTTACAAACTATCGTGAACGGCTAAACTTTTTTAAAATGGAGTCTTTGGAAACGCGCAGAAACGTGTCACAGCTAATATGCCTACATAAATTATTGAACAATGAGATAGACTGTCCATCACTGTTGTCGCAGATTGGAATCTCGGTGCCTATCTATAACTGTCGACTTAGTAGTTTTTGCCCTATGTTCACAAAATTTTCAAAAAATAAATATGGTTCGAACTCCCCGTTACAACTAATTTTAAAATTATATAATAGAATATTTAGCATTGATCATAACACAGATGTTTATTTTTTAAAATTGAGCTCGTTCAAAAAACATATTGTTAACATGTTAAACAAATTGTATTAAATTTTATTTTTTTTTATTTTTTAGATTAGTTATATTTTAAATCTTATTTTTATCTGAAATATTGTCAAAGCGGTGCCTACCTATAATTTAGATACATAAGTACCAATGTTTATTTTAAACTAATTTGAATTATTGTAACAAAAATTATGTATCTAGTTGGTAAGCCTTTTTGAAATAAATAAATAAATAAATAAGCGCGTTCAAACAAAAAGACAAACTCTATCTTTATAATATTAGCATAGATAGTATAGATGTAGAAGGTGTGTGTAACATATATAATAATGAATATTACAGATACCCGGCCCGGGTTTAAAGCCGATACGTAACGATTTTTCCACTCTTTTGCATTTTTACCATATATAATACCTTTAAAATTGAATAATAAGAGACACGGGAGCTTTGTAAGAAGCTTAAATAAAAAATTGCTATGGTAAAGGGAAGACGTAGGCTCGAATCTTTTTTATTGGGATGGAATTCCCCGCTTGCGTTCCAACGATTTTCTAATTCAATTAATAAATTTCGAATATTTCGTTAGGTATTTCTAGATTAACTTCCTATGCCTTGCGGTTTCACCCGTAGGCATATTCTATTGAGTATTTCTATAAGTTAACTCATTTGGGTACATAATACACTGCCAAATATCATCGCTATCCGTTCAGTGGTTTCCCCGTGAAAGAGTAACAAACATACATACATCTGTCCTCACAAGCTTTCACATTTATAATATTAGTTACCCTGCTATTTCGCTATTCCTTTCATTTTAATTCAAAATTTATAAGGATTTTAATTCAAAATTTATAAGGATTGAAAGTTATAAATTAGGGTGGTACTAATCTCTGTGAACAGTATCATACTGAACTACATAACGGCTGTACCAATTTTCATAAATTTCAGATAATTATGGTCAAACATAAAAATGTTAAGTGGGATAGAGATAAGCTCTCTGAAAAAGGCCAATAGACTTTATGCGAATCTCCCTCGGGTCTCTTTATTGCATTTAGTAAGCACCATCATTAATTTTAGACCTTAACTATTATAAGACTTAAAGAACTTTAAATAATATCGCAATTCGCAGTATGTAAAAGCTTAGTATGGGATCAGATCGTGCCGTGTGTGAAAATTGTCCTGAAATATTATATTATATATATAATATTTATTTTTAATGGGATTATAATAAGCCTAAGTTAAGCTATAAGCAATCTTAAGCGGATAATAATTTTCTACAATATTCAAGTTAGTAGCTCAATTATGAATTTCTTGTGTCATTTATAGAAGAAGGAATATACTGTAATTTTAGAAAAACTTCTGCAGCGCTGATTAAATTTAAGTAGGTACAGGCCGATTAAGGAAATCTGGCATGTTCACAGTACTCACACTAATGCAATTTTACAATACAGTATGTACAAAAATAAATGCGACTATTGTTTAAGTGTAGACTTGAATTGTGAAATTGGTGCGTTGTAGATAAAATTGTACAAATATGATTATGAAAGCTCTCATAATTTATATGTAAAATTAAAATTTAAAAGTAACTCAATTGATGAACTTATTATTTATTCTAATAATCAATTGTTAAATAATAAAAGTATAAGGAATATAATAATCATTCAATTATCAAATAATAATTAAATTTCATGTCATATTCAAAATAACGATAAAAACCATTCAAATAACACGTGCGCTCACTCCCAAGAATCACAAAAGCGAAACCCTAGCACGTAAGAGATAAGGCTACATTACAATAAAAGCTGTAATGTTCAGCTATGTATGAAAATTTTTACTTACGGCGTTTACATTTTGTTCACAAAACTTATTAAAATTATTACATAATTTAACCTAGGTAAAGTAAAAAAAAATATTCTAATTCGCGTGCCACCAAGTATCTCGTCGAATATAGGTAGTAGTATACATAACGTCTTTGTTTAAATTATATCACCCTGTATTTATAAAAAATTCCAAAATAAAAACAATAATTGTCCCCTTCACCCTCATAAGCTAGTCTGCGCGCGAGAGAGACGGGCAAACTTTTCATGATGCGTATGCAGTATGACGTCACGCCGCGTGCGTCTTGACAGACACTACACATGTGCAATGTGTAAATGTGTTGACGTTCCAGCTCTTCTTAATCGGCCTATATAATATCTTCGTAGCAGTTATGCAATTTAGGATAGCAGTTTACTTAAAACTTGTTTTTTTAAATATAATATAGGTAATATACAGGATGTAAGGGAAACAAACGAATGGTGTGAATATTATAATGTGTCATTTTATATGAGACCCATTTTATAGTTTTCAGTATTTACAGTTTACACGCCGTTTTATAATTAAAGCTATCCGTATTTTAAATATTTAATACTTTTTCGTTATAAATAGACATGATTAGTTTTTGTAGAGCATTCATCACAAGTCGTAACTTACATAAAATGAAATAAAAGAGAATTATTCAAAACAGCTTACAAATTACGAGTTCTGGGTAAAGCATAAAAAGAAAACGACAGTTCCAGAATCTCCTGACTCTGCAGAAGGTAAAAAGAATCAATGAATATTAATAAAATATTTTATAGCGTTGCAATTTATACCTCATTTAAACATTTTATATAATAAAATCGCAGGAAAGTCAAAACTGTACATTGAATAATTTTTAAAAGAATACGGACGTGAACTACAACCGATATCGAAGCCAAAAATATATTTTTTAGAATTTTTTCTGTTTGTCTGTATGTATGTCCGGACTAAACTCAAAAAATAATACTCCATGGTTTTACTTCAAATTTTGCATGAATATTACTAAAAAGTCAGGTCAACATAATTATAGGCTATATAATATCATCACACTAAGACCAAAAGGGTAAAGCAATGCGGGTAAAACCGCGGGGCACAGCTACTCGTAAATACATTTAATTTTTGGTTCAATTACATGGTCGCAAGAGATTTGAATTTAAATTTGAAACCGAGGTAAGGGCTCTAACGAGCGCTGAGTCTAGGCTACAAAAAATCTGGACTTTTAGATTTATGATGTAGGGTTTGAAAGGTTGAATTGTAAATGTTTTTGGTGATTCTTTTTGATATAAAATATTATCTTGAATAAACTGGATTGTGGAATGATTTTTGATGCATAACATTTCTGTGTATTATTTGTTTTTAAGGATATAACAGAGAAAGCTTTAATAATCTTAAGTGTTGAATATAGTTTTCTTTAGTGTAGTCAATTTTATTTAAGTAAACTAATCACTTATCCCGGGTTGTCCGGTATGAAACTTACAAGTGTATATTCCCACAAGGCTACCTAACGTTTATTACAGCAATATACAGGGTGTCCCAAAAAGTAGTGATGAACGGAAGCTGGGAGG
>CAJQZM010038595.1:15959-33055 GCA_907164665.1 Colias nastes
CTACCTTCCAGCTTCCGTTCATCACTACTTTTTGGGACACCCTGTATTTGCAAGTAGTCCTAGATATTACCTACTTCCTACAAACAATCTTACAACTTCTATTGTAGATAAACCTAACAGCTATCGTGTTCGTTAATTTTCTGTCAATTAGTCGTTTGTTTGATTGATCGCGCCAATCTCAGGAACTACTATTGCGACTTTCTTCTTTTTCATCTCTTCTTCTTTTTTTCAAGTGGCAACTCCCGATTTCAGTGAGGACGGATTCTGCCAATATCAAGTCAGGAACAGATGATCAGTTTAAGTAAATGATCATTTTAAGCGTATTGCGATTTAAAAAAAATTGTAAATTTAATAGTCCATTTGAATGTGTCATTTTTAACATCGAGCTACGACGTGCCTACGACAAACGATAGCGGCCATGAAAATTGTTGCGATTTGCAAATAAAAGCATGCTTTCAAGGGCAGACAAAATTGCATGGTTGAACTTATATTATTAGGTACTAGCTGTGCTCCGCGGTTTCACCCGCGTGGCTCCGCTCATGTTGGTCTTAGCATGATGATATATATTTCTATATATTTCAGGACAATTTTCACACACGACACGATCTGATCCCATACTAAGCTTTTCGCTTGTGTTATGGAAACCAGATGGCTGTATATATAGCCTTATAGCCTTCCTTGCTGAATAGGCTATCTAACACCGAAATAATTTTTCAAATCGGACCAGTAGTTCCTGAGATTAGCGCGTTCAAACAAACAAACAAACTCTATTATATTATAGTATAATAGATCTAATAAATTACCGTTTATGATACATGTACAATTGTGTTGTAAAATGTCGGATGAAATTCGTTCGCGGCATCAGAGCACTTAATTTAAAGATGTTTGCTCTTCCATTAGTCTGTGACGTTGCTTGCGTTGGGTTTCTGTAACAACGATATCTAGGTATTATGTTTATCACTAAGACTATGTATAAAGAAGTACCTATGTACTTAGCATAAGGGACTATTCTTTTTTACTGCTTATAAAATATATATTAAATTGAAATTTCACAAATTGATTTAAATATTTTAAAACCCTTATTACAATCATTAAATAAGGTGTTGTTTATACATATAGCTATTTCAATACAGGTGTTTATTTTTTTATTAATGGATCAGAAAATCGTAATTAATACATATTTGTAAATCGTGCTACGTTTTGCTACGTCTATACTTTAATTCGATAATTCGGATTATAATATAGATGAGCATATTATGTTTATTTATAGACGTATGTTTATTAATTTTGTGCTTAACGAAACCTTTGTAGAAATTGATACATAGCACCTATGGTGCAAAATTATGTTCAGATCCTACTATAATATTATATATGCGAAAGTTTGTGAGGATGTGTGTGTGTGTGTTTGTTATTCTTTCACGCAAATACTACTGAACCGATTACAATGAAATTTAGCACACATATAGAGGGTAACTTGGATTAACACATAGAATAGGTTTTATCCCGGAAATCCCACGGGAACGGGAACTATGCGAGTTTTCCTTTGAAAACGCGGGCGAAGCCGCGGGCGGAAATCTTCTAAGTTGAAATCGATCGCAGACTTTCTTTCACTAGCACTACGGGGCCGCATAAAATCACATATGCTTTAAATGAAGAAATACAAATTTGAAAGATACTTGAATATGTGTGGTTCAAAATATTTAAAGAAACCCATCTGTTTTACGGATAAAAAATATATTTGTAGAATTTTTAAGAAATGTTTGTAACCCACGAAACCAATTTAGAGGTTTTGTATGTGTTTACGTGTTTATCTATTGTAATGTTTGAATTATAGATATTCTTATATAATAAAACATATAAGGTTACAAGGATTGATGGATGGATATATTATGTAGATATTAAATTGATTCAGAGAGATTAAATATTGTACGTTGCTACTGCATAGCACAGAACTACCCGAATGCAATTCCGTGGGATTAACTTTCTTTAGAATTCATTCACAGTAAGGACGTTTTATAAAAGTAATAAACGAGTCATAGATATTTATACGATAGATAATTAAATTATTTCAAGGATAATAATTATTGCGTTCAGAAACGTAAAATAGGTATTACAAGCGATAAGTATACAACGGCATAATTAGTTGTCTTGTTTCCCTAATAGATCGCTTTATTTTGTGCAGAGAAATTTGTAAAATACGAACAGTGGATTGAGTTCAATACTCTTATATGGAAACTAGGAAACAACATTATATCTGTTTTAATTTTTGGTTTATAATGTTTGCTGGATTATTTTGGAACTAACAACGTTTTTGTTTAATTTTATATAATTATTTTCATCACAGGCTTTAGAAATGTATAATGCCTTATAATGCAGTTCTTAAATTCGTTAATTTTGATACCTAATTGACATTATTCATGTATTTAAAAGTTTAAGTTTTGTAACGATAGGTACTATATAAAGATAATCTCAAAAACATTGCGTAGTAGAGGCAAGTAATTTCAATATTTGCCTGTAAAGTTGATATTTATTATTTTAAAAATGTAAGTGTAAGATATTATGCATGTAAATATGTACCTAGCAGTTCATATTATATTATAATAAGTAATGCATTCGTGTTAACTCAGGAACTATTGACAACTTACATTTAGTTAGCGTGACGGCGGTTTGCGTGGATATATTTTATAAACCTTGGAATTACAGTAAAACTGCTTAAATTACACTCGAAATTCTCCCCGCAACCCATATAGCGCTACAATAACGCGGCCTTGTCATTTCCAACTCGAAACTAACTTTTAATAAGACCGCGAGATGCGTACGACGCTAATAAGTTTTTTCCTCAACCGCCCATCTTTACGGCCCACGACGGTAATAAAACTTCATCAGCGATACGTGAGGACGAGCTCGCAAGTCGCAGTGGCGTTTGAAGCCTTAACCGAGAGGGAGCGATTTCGCGCGTCGCTCAGTCGGGCGCCGGCCTTTGGCAGCGCCGGTCGTGTCATGGATTGCGCAAGGTAAAGGGCATGCGGGCCGCGCTCGCCGCGCTCGCGGCTTGCTGCGTGGTGGCGCGCGCCGAGGTGCCCTCCGCGCGTCTTGCCCCGCGCAACACCACCGCCCATCACGTCCTCCAGTGCAGCGACGGGCTCGTCCTTCCCGCTTGGCGGCCCCTCGAAGATGTCCCGACCCTCGACATCGCGATCCGCGGCACCCTCTACTTCTTAAGCCTCATGTATCTTTTCATCGGCGTATCCATCGTCTCGGACAGATTCATGGCCGCTATCGAAGTCATCACGTCCAGGGAGAAAGAAGTGCGCGTGCGACGAAACGGGAGCGATCAAATTGTCGTCGTACGAGTATGGAATGAAACTGTTGCCAACTTGACGCTAATGGCACTTGGATCGAGTGCCCCAGAGATTTTATTATCGGTCATTGAAATAGCCGGGAAGAATTTCGAGGCTGGCGAATTAGGGCCCGGCACTATTGTGGGTTCCGCTGCATATAATTTGTTCGTTATCATTGCAATTTGCGTATCTGTCATTCCTGATGGGGAAGTGCGTAAAATTAAACATCTGCGCGTGTTTCTGGTCACAGCAACTTGGTCTATATTTGCCTACGTTTGGCTGTATCTCATTTTGGCAGTGATATCGCCGAGTGAAGTGGAAGTATGGGAAGGTGCTGTCACGTTTTTATTTTTCCCGGCTACCGTATTAACAGCCTATATAGCAGACCGCAGGCTTTTGGTTTATAAGTATCTGAAAAAAGGATACCGTGTCAATGAGCGAGGAGTTATTGTGGAAGGTGAAGGCGATGGCTCTGTAGAGATGGCCCTAAAGCCTTGTGAATTTGGAGATGATGAAGAAGGTCGAGAATTAGAAAAGTCACGCAAAGAATATATATCAGTATTGCGTGACTTAAGAAAACAGCATCCTGAAGAAGATTTAGAAACTGTTGAACGAATGGCATTAGAAACTTTGATGTCAAGAGGCCCAAAATCTCGTGCATTTTATAGAGTTGCAGCTACACGAAAAATGACTGGTGGTGGTGACTTCTCACGTAAAATATCAGAGAGGGCGCAAAGTGATTTAAGCGAAGTAAAAGCTGAGCTACAAAGACGAGAATCTACCTCTGTGACAGCCGAACCTCGAGGTCCACATGTGCGGTTTGACCCAGACCACTATACGGTAATGGAAAACTGTGGATCTTTCGAAGTGAGAGTCGTACGCGGCGGAGACTTGAGTGGAGAAGTCACTGTTCAGTATACCACGGAGGATGGTACAGCAGAAGCTGGTTCCGATTACGTGGCAGCACAAGGCTCGCTTACATTTGGGCGTGGTGAAACAGAGAAGAAGTTCACTGTCCAAGTGATAGATGACGAAGTCTTCGAGGAAGACGAGCATTTTTTTGTGCGTTTAAGCACTCCGAAGGGCGCTTGTTTGGCCTCGCCATCAATGGCTACAGTGGTGATATTGGACGATGATCATTCCGGTGTGTTTTCGTTCCCGCAAAGAGACTATGAGTTGACAGAGTCGGTTGGGACGTACGAGTTGAAAGTGATGAGGACGGCGGGGGCAAGGGGCAAAGTGAAGATCCCATATAACACAGAGGATGGGACGGCGAAGAGCGGCGCGCAGTACGAGACTGCAGAGGGACACATTATCTTCGAGAACAACGAAACTGAGTGAGTAATGGCATTTATTTATTGTAGTTTCCTGCTTTGCTATTATGACTTGCATATTGATTAATGAATATCCTTTGCTCTATTTTATGACGTAAATCGATTACCGTCTTACTTAAATCCATACTTTTAATATTATAAATGCGAAAGTAACTCTGTCTGTCTGTTACTCAATCACGCCTAAACTACTGAACCAATTTTCATGAAATTTGCTATGGAGATATTTTGATACCCGAGAAAGGACATAGGCTACTTTTTATCCCGGGAAAATAACGCAATCCATGGGAACGGGAACTATGCGGGTTTTTCTTTGAAAACGCGGGCGAGGCCGCAGGCGGAAAGCTAGTTACAAATAATATTACTTCTATGAATCGTGTTGAATTTCTTATTCAAGGTTTTATAAATAGCCATTTTGTTATTTACGAAATAAATTGAATTTACAAGATATAATTTTAAATGAATTTGATAATTAAATTGCAGTTAATTAAAAATATGTACGGCACATTTGAATATATTTTTCTACATAATATAAAATGATGACAAGTTATTTTAGACAAAACAATGTTTCTCAATTCTTCTTTATCTAATTTCTAACTAACCGTTACAATAATTTACCAATTTATTAAATTCAATAATGAAAAGGTGGTCTTGAGGGATTCATTCGGTATGGATAATTCCTTATTCAATAATTAATATTCCAAAGGATAGGTAATTCAATTATCTATGATTTATAATCGGGAATTTAATTTAGTTGATTCAAAAGACTGCAATGAGTTGCAATAGAGTGGATTGATATCTTTATTTTTTTTTGTAAAAAAAAAATGATGAGTGAATGAGTCTATTATTGACTAGCTTTCCGCCGGCGGCTCCGCCCGCGGTTTCAAAGAAAAACTCGCATAGTTCCCGTTCCCGTGGAATTTCCGGGATAAAACCTATCCTATATTACTCGTGGATAATGTAGCTTTCGAATGGTGAAAGAATTTTTAAAATCGGTCCAGTAGTTTATGAGCCTATTCATTACAATCAAACAAACAAACAAACAAACAAAGTTTTCCTCTTTTTAATATTAGTGTAGATGAAGTTTCAGTGGAGTTTTAACTTGGTAGAAATCATGGTTTTAATTTATTGGTAAATTGGTTTATGGATAAACTCCATTTATTCAACGATACACACATTTTTCTTGCAAATAAATACTTTGAATTTACGATAGATAGATGAAACGTTTAATTTGAATTTATATTTCAATTTAAATTTTGAATTTGATAATTTCCTATTGTTGTAGATATTCAACTACGAACAACAAATTCTCGTTTATACATTACTATGACTAAATTTATAACAGTTATGTATTATGTAATATTGTATATACCTATTATTACGTGGTTATTAACAACTCCTGAAATTTGTGATTTATTACGGTGATTTTTATTCTATGATTGTAGCAATTATTTTTATTGTTTGGTGTGTATAGTTTTGGGGTGGTAAATAATAATGTTATTTGTAACAATTGAGTTACAAAATAATTGTCGCCTAATGACCAAACACAAATATTATTTTTCACAATGTTTTGGGACAAGTGCAAATTTTTATAAAACATCCATACTTAATATTATTAATGCGAAAGTAACTCTGTCTGTCTGTCTGTTACTCAATCACGCCTAAACTACTGAACCAATTTTCATGAAATTTGGTATGGAGATATTTTGATACCCGAGAAAGGACATAGGCTACTTTTTATCCCGGGAAAATGATGCAATCCCGGAAATCCCACGGGAACGGGAACTATGCGGGTTTTTCTTTGACTGCGCGGGCGAAGCCGCGGGCGGAACTAGGTAATTCCTAATAAAAGACAGACAGACATTGATAATAACAAACAGATAATATGTTAACTGTATTCTTACCTCAAACTCCGGACTTTTTTATTCATGAAAACTTTTACAAGTGCTTATTACAAGACATTTCTTAAAACCACCTCCGATTCGGAATGTCGCATCCACTCAAAAGAATAGACAAGAAACTTATAATTTCGAATCAAAATTATAGTCTTCAAATTAATCACAATACAGATAATTAATTTATTTATCTGTAGACCGTACAAAATTAGTGATTTAGTCCATTGTCCGGTGCGATGAGGCGGCGTGAGACGTGTTCCGCTCACGCCGCCCCATAAGGGTAGAGCTGGCAGGCTCTTAGCTTGTTTGGGCCCGGCGACGGGCTGTAGAAGATACGATTATATGGCAAAATTCATGCATTCTCATCCAGTCTCCACGAAACAACGAAGTGAATTAGTTTTAAATAATTATTTAATTCGGTTATTCGTTTCATTAATTCAATATGTTAATTACGTACGTATAGTGTACGAAAATTGTCTTTTTGTGAAAAAAATGATACGATTTATGAATACCTAACATATTATAGTATATCTACAAAAGTTTTCTTTGTTTTTTCCATTGCATATCCTTTACACATTTTTACATTATACCAGTTATTAATCACAAAAATATAACATTTAATTGTGTATTGCGAACAATTTGTGAAAGAGATCTTGAATTACCCATTAGAAAAAGAAAATGATTGATAATTGAAAGAAAAACCACAATGAGGATTATTTTCAAGCAAATTTGTGTTTTCTATACTTCGTGAAAGTATACCTAAATTATTTGTCGCTCAGAATATCCTAGCTATTGTAATATTATACTATATTAGTAAAATATGGGTCTTGAAATATTGTATAATAGACTTAACGCTAAAAATATAATTACTTATTTTAACAAATAACTAATAAAGCCCTCTTTCAAATGGTCAAAACGAAATAAAATTTAAATGACACTATCGGAAAGCCGTTCTACCGTTTAAAAATTGTTTCTTCCTTCCGAGAGTTCAGAGGTAAAAAAAAAATACAATCGACTTGAGACCCTCCTTTTTTGAAGTCGGTTGATATGATATTAATCGAAGGTATGACATTGACTAATAACATGCAAAAGTGAGCAGACACCATAAGAGGTAGGAAAAATGGCTGAGTCATATTCTTGGAAGTTTATTACAGCACCAAAGGTAAGCTGGGTGATTTATCATTAGCGCTTGTCTAGCTTGTCCACTTGAATTATGGTGGAGATTAGATTTTGGATAACGATCTCGTAATTTGTAGGTTATAATTGGGTTTTTGTGTTGTGATTGGCTGGAAAGCTGTTTTCAGGCGATTTGACATAGAAATTAAGAAAAATAGTTTTTAGCAGGTACCTACACTCTTTTTCATAGTTTAGAGTCGTTTCGTATACAATGTAGATGAGGTAAGTTGTTAGATTTTTCTTATTTTCAAGGTTATATTAATATATTTATATTTATAAAAAAATAGAAATTTTTTGACGCCACATTAGACTTAAACTATTTCTCCTTCAACATTAAAAAAACTGAAATATTTTAAAGCCATTTATTTACAAAGACATGTTTTCAATTTTCAATTTCCTCGCAACCGTTTACCTACCTAATAATAAATTCTTCACATAAAAATAATATTTTTATCAACCTACTTTTACTTCAATCTAGTATTATACTCCTATATTCTAAATCTATATAAATTATACGTAATATTGTATATGTAACAATGCTTTGTTTATTAGATAATTTATCATGTAACACTCAACAGTCAGTAATCCTTATCATAACTATGTGTTGTTACAAATTGCACGTAAATTACTATAACTAGGTGTGCCGCGCGGTTTCACCCGTGGAAGAACCCGCAAAATCAAGTATTTCTATCTAAATCATGTTATTATGAAATAAACTTCTTGGTACAGTGGTTAACGCGTGATCGTAGAACCGAGGAGTTCTGGGTTCAATTCCCAGAATCTCTCTAGAGATAAAGAAAAAATAATAAATATCTTGGTCTGACTGGACATAGAAGGCTGATCACCTACTTGACCCTAAAGAAAACCGATTTGAAACAGATGTATAAATAATGCATCCGCCCCATACCCCACTAGGGGACACGCT
The DNA here is from genome assembly GCA_907164665.1 of Colias nastes. Lineage (NCBI taxonomy): Eukaryota > Metazoa > Arthropoda > Insecta > Lepidoptera > Pieridae > Colias > Colias nastes. The sequence goes on from CAJQZM010038595.1 coordinate 24,628, forward strand.
ACTTCACACATGTGATTCTGATGAACCTATGTTAAAGCAAAGTTTCATCCAAATCCGACATAGGATTTTCGTGAAAGCGTAACAAACATGCATACATCCTCACAAACTTTAACATGTTTAATTAGTAGGATAATATCTGAATTATGGATTATCTAGCGATCATGTATCGACCTTCTACTGGAAGAAATCGAGTGGCTTCATGAAGCCTTATGAGGGGTATTTTCGGCTTAATACCGTAATTATAGCTTGACGTCATCATGTCCGCTTCTATTATAAATTATTATAATACGGTTATGTGAAGGTGACATGGAACATGTTTTGAAAGTGTTCTCGCTACAAAAGTGACTTTTTAATTTGGGCGTATTGAATTTATTCAAAATTATTGTAGAGGTTAATTATAGGCCGGAAGATACTGACACAAAATTTTGGGTCATTTGTAACAGGATGGCGGTTCTACATGTTAGTACAGTATTAGGGGTATTAGTCATTTGATTTCGATCACATATTAATATAAAGCATCTTTATTCTGTGCTATAGGTGAAAATGTTTTTTGTGTAATATGGCACTTCATGTTCTTCACAATATTGTTTAAATACAAAATAGTAAAAATCTAAGACACCTTTATTGGAACTACAATAATATCGACACTAGGAATTAAAAGATTTGAATGTATTCTTTTTTTTATTGTCGATAGGGAAGCGCTTGACCAAAATCTCGCCTGATGTTAAGCTGAGATGTGGTCTAAGATGGAACGCGCTTCCCTAGAAGGTACCCGTTCACTCTACGCTTGAAGACCCCCATATTGTACTCGTCGGGGAACACAGATTCAGGAAGCATGTTCCAGACCCTCGCGGTTCGGATAAAAAACATGGAATCGAACCGCTTAGTCCGGGTACATGGAACGTCCACCATATTATGCCGATGCCTAGAATCTTTCAACATTAAGTAACATTTTCCACTAATACAAATATTTTGCTCTACTTTATCTTTGCTAAGAATTATATTGAACTAGGTAGGTTTATACTTAGGCTAGGTAAGAGCAAGTGCAGCAAAATCAATATCCTAAATATTCAATCTATAAGGAGAAGCAAATTGTATTAGTTTTAGGAGCACTTGTATTGTAATGAAGTTGGTCGCATAAATTCAATTTGCTCATAACTTCAGTAATGTTGCTAACTTCGGCGTAATGTACCTATTAGTTCTGTAAATACGCAATTATTAATACTGAAATGTTTCGCACACCTGTTAATTTGTTTATGCGTTTAATTTATCCAAATACAAAATATATGTTGTTTGAGTGAACAATGTATATCTATATCTACATTATACGGAAGAAAATTCATTGTATTAACAAAATAATCTCGATACTTCATCATCATCAGCCCATATACGTTCCCACTGCTGGGACACGGGCCTCCTATGAGGGTACAGGCCATAATCCACCACGCTGGCCAAGTGCGTGTTGGCGGATGACACATGTCGTCGAACTTTTTAATTCTTCGACATGTCGGTTTCCTCACGATGTTTTCCTTCACCGTTCGAGCAGTGGTGATGTTACAACATGCGCAGATAAATTGAAAAATCAATTTATTTCCTGCGCGCTCGCCTGGTCTCGAACCCCGGACTTATCGATTCGAAGTCCGAGGTCTCACCACTGAGCCACCACTGCTCACTAAAATCGGTTCTCGATACTTATTTGGTTAAATTTATGAATTTTCTAAAGAAATAAACATTTATTTCAACACAAACACACTATAATAACTAGAGATGCGCCGAATAGTGGTTTCACCGAATAACCGAATACCGAATACTATTCGGTTAAAACCTTACCGAACCGAATATTCGGCCGAATTATTCGGTTCATTGTTTTGACGTGTTTTGATGCGTAAACCGGTTCTAACGGGTCGCAAGTAGCTGCTGGCTCGATGGCGAGCGAGCCTTACCTCACAGCCCGCCACCCGCGTATATCGCCCGCGCACTCCGTGCCGTCTCAGTTGTCTGTGGTTGTGTTGAAACATCGCACGAATACGTTACAAAATATTAAAATTTTTATATTGTTTAAAAGTTTTATATTTTTACTTTAAGTTAGTGTTTGCAATATGAGCGGACGTAAAAGATCGCGAGCTTGGGACTTTTTTGATGAAATGCAAGATGACAAAACAAAAGTTAAGTGTAATTTGTGTGATTGTGTTATTTCTCGTGGTGGAGTAGGGCGCAGTGCCAGTGAATATTGACTATAGTTTAAAAAAATAATGTCATATTCTATTGCGACTAAAAGCATTGTCTTCAGACTTCAGGATTTAAAGTATAATAAATATTAAATACTGACTAAGTGCTAATAATAAACATGATTTAATTATGTTGATGTAAATTAACAAAATAAACGTTGAGTTGAAATATAATGATTGTTTTATTTTATATATACCTTAGGTTCAACACATTATTCATAGGATTTCTTTGACTTGTGTATAGTATGACATAAATCATTCATAATATGAAGTTATTTATTTAGTTCTATAGCCAAGAAAGTAGAAATACTCATACCGAATATATTCGGCACCTAAACCGAATAATTCGGCCGAATACGAATAGTGAAAAAGATGCCGAATATGCCGAATACCGAATATGTATTCGGTATTCGGCGCATCCCTAATAATAACATTCTAAAGAAATAACAATTGATAAACGATAATTATAAATAGTAATGAAAAAATAATTTACTATGTACATGTCATTGTGTTTTGTACACATTACATTCTTCCTGAGCGATATAGGCTATATTTTATTTTTTAATCCATGGGATATAAGCAAAAGCGTACAACAACTAACCCACTTTCCTACATAATTTTGATATAATAGTACATAATACATAATATTTGTTGTTCGCACAATAAGATGGAGACTGAAATAGAAATATCTAGTGCACAAAAGCATAATATCTAAACTCTATACCTAATCTATCTAGCTACTAGCTAGATGCTAATCTTTCCGTATTAGTGTTTGCTGTAAGGATGAATGCACATGGTTTTAAATTGAACCATGTGTGCTGGGTAGGAATACTGAGTCGTATGATTACGAAGTTTGTGTCAAAATATTGAATATAATAAGATCCCTTTTTTCGTTATAAATTTTAAGGGGAATATTTAATTATTTTATTTTTAATCCTACTAATATTATAAATGCGAAAGTTTGTGAGGATGTGTGTGTGTGTGTGTGTGTTTGTTACTCTTTTACGCAAATTCTACTGAACCGATTACAATGAAATTTAGCACACATATAGAGGGTTACTTGGATTAACACATAGAATAGGTTTTATCCCGGAAATCCAACGGGAACGGGAACTATGCGGGTTTTCCTTTGAAAACGCGGGCGAAGCCCGAATCTAGTAAGACAGTAAACGGTAAAGTTTAATCATGAATTTTCATAATTCTTTAGCTCAACAAAAAAATAATCGCTAAATTAAACAAATAAACAACAGCCACATAGCAGTATTTTGTTTACTGTTAATAATATTTGGATTTACGTAAACATGTGTCTAAAAGATAACGGGAAAAATGTAAATCGAGTAAATTTAAAGCATAAAGTATATTATATGCGAGAGCGGACCGTGGAAAATATATTATAATGCCCACAAAACGCGCTGTCGCTAACAATGTAGGGGATACAATATGAAAATTTTGTTTGAAGATAAACAATTCGACTTGAATTGCAAGATAGTATCTTTTGTTTTTATTAGATTTTTGTATTTTAACATGTTCATATTTTGTTAATACTGTCCTATCCTACTAATATTATAAATGCGAAAGTTTGTGAGGATGGATGTATGTGTATGTATGTTTGTTAGGTACTCTTTCTATGGGCGGGTTTTTTTTTGAAAACGCGGGCGATGCCACGGGCGGGAAGCTGGTTTTTCAATAAACTGAAATCCTAGTCATTAGTTTGCCATCTCCGTCTTGAGTTAAGTTAATCAGACGTATGCGAGGAATTGGGGCGCGAGGAGATAATTTGTGCCAATGACGCAGTGATGAAAACACCATATCTTTAAGATGCCCTGCATTCGATTGGAGAAAAAATATTGGTCGGAATATATTTTAATAATATGTTGTAAAAACATATGGTAAATAAACAATATTTTAGTTTATGTATTTTATCACGTATATGTCGTGGCCATTATTACTCGCACATCATTACGTGGCCATATTTGCTCACTTCAAGAAATGCTCGATAATTTCATTAAATGGTCGCATTTCATTTGGTAGTATTAAACTTGAAAATTTAATAACTAGGAATATGTTATAGGTACATATAAATAAATATATTTTCTTTCTTTGAACAAAACAAATCTGCGTAGCTTAATACACCGAAATGCACTATATACTTGCAACTTAAGTAAAGAAAAACTTTCGATACAAATGCTTTAAACTAGCGTAAGTTAAGATTAAGTTACAGTTGGTCAATAAGGCTTTCATCTCGCGTGCAGAAGAGTTATTAGTTAAGTTCCAACTTAGATACGCATTGCGGTTGTTGAAAGGAAGAAAAATAAAGGAAATAAAATATAGAATTGTAGCCACGCTCGCTGTTGAAGTGTTCGAAACGTCGATGAATAATATACAAAATGAATAAAATGCATTTTATTTTAGCACTTATATATCGTATTTAATATGAGATTTAACTTTCTTAAATAAATCCTAAACTTTATCACGCAAAATCAATAGTTCCGTTTTCCTGACGTATAGTCGTGTTACCTAACACAAACTTTTTTAGGATAGGAACACACTTCGAACTAAAATAAATTTCAAAAAAGCTATTGTAGTCACAATTAATTAAAAACAAATTAATAAAAAACCTGATTAATACGCAAACTAAATTATATTCACATAGGTAGTAATATAATACTGGAACAAAAAGTTTAGGTATCTTATTTACAGTAACAGCTGACAGGACCTTAATATCGAAGCAGATGTCACGTTTTGCTGAAAAGTTTTTCAATCACAGCAAACGTGTTGATATATTCATCAAAAGGATAGTTGTTTGTTTGCAATAAATCTATTTTGAATATTATTATACTACTTTTTAAACTATTGTTGCTTTGCTGACGGTTTTTTGATTCTACTGATTTTTATAGTGACTTTTTTCCCTTGTAGTTCGCACTATTAATTATAGTTTCAACTTTAATCCGTCTGAAATTAATATTTAATTATCTAATCATTTTACGAATATGAAAATGATTCTTGTTTCTCTTATGTAACTGGATTAGACTAATTTGCTTTCTATTTAATATTGAATTTGATATATTTTGTGGCATTCAAATCTATATATAGGTATATATATAAAAATGAAACCCGTTTCGCGTCGTCACGGCATCACGTGTGAACGGCTGAACCGATAATTCTTTTTTTATTATATTCCTTGAAGTACGAGGATGGTTCTTATGTAGAGAAAACGTAAATATGTACCACGTGCGAAGCCGGGGCGCTAGTGCTTTATAAATATAAATGTATAAAGAATAGAAAAAAATATATTTATAAATTTATATTTTAAAATTTGCACACCCAATCGACGGGTAGAATGTATTAGCCACATAATATTGTAATCAAAACATCTGTAATTTGTAACATTCTTGCAAATAAATATAATTTGAATTAGAAACAGTGACGGGTTGAGAATATACATTTTATTCAGTTTACTTGGATAGTAAAATATTTTATAGTAGTGTGAAAGAGCTTTTCAAACAACTGGCATTCCTCTAAGTACTCTTGAAAGTTTCACACAAAGAAAGGACTGAACTTATATCGTTGTATTGTGTTAAATTTTAAGCATATTAAAGTCTTTAATAACACTTTAATATGCTTAATGTGAAGGTATTTTAAAGGGTTTTTATTCTTTTAAATTCCAATGATAATTAAAATATTTATTTATTTAACTAGAGTTATATTAGCAGTGATGTTGCATTACCTACCTATTATAAAGCTGAATTTATTTGATTTTGTTTGTTCGTTTGTTTGAGTGAGCTAATCTCAGGAACTACTGGTCAGATTTGAAAAATTCTTTCAGTGTTAGATAGCCCATTTGTCGATGAATGCTATAGGCTATTTATCATTAAGCTAAGACCAACAGAAGGGGTGCATTGCGGGTAAAATCGCGGGGAACAGCTAGTGTGTTATGTATATTATTTTATCCGAATTTTCTGATACTAATCATGTGCCTATGGGAAGACACAGGCTGACCCAGAGCTTCGAAGAAATAACGAAATAAAGTAAAAAATAATCAACTGATCTACCGCTTCTAAATTTAATCCTAATTGCATAAATTAATTAAATTTAATATAAAGGACCCATTTCACGACTTCCTGTTAAAGTCACTGATAGCCTATTTAACATTAAAAGCTCTTGTTTCAATAGATAAACAAATTCCCATTTGTAATCAAGGTTTAGGGATGAAATAAATCCTGTTTTCATAGTAACGGATGCCAATTAAGCTGTGTTACAAAAGGATACTGAGAGCTCTATAAATTATGTGCACATTAAGGTGAAAGCTTTTGTACGTGTATTATATTTAATTTCCTCGTTGAAAATACAATGTTTAGTAGATATAATTTTGAACTAAAGCTTCATAACAACATTTTAAACTAATGCTTGTTTTCATTCCTGGGATAGGACGAAAATAAAAAAAAAAGACGTGTGGCACTCGGGGACTGCCGCGGTAAAGCTATTGCATAGCATGCCTTCAAGCCACACCTCCGAGCCCGTCGGAGTGGGGAGCGTGAGGTTTTTCGTTACGCAATTTCTGGATTCGGTCCCCGCGCTCAAGGCCCGCGATAGAAGCTATGCAATAGCTTAAAAAAAAAACGGAACCCTTATAGGATTCATTGACCGACTCGCACTTGGCCGGTTTCTTATGTTAAATTTGAGAAATATTAATTTGTAGCACGAAGTAGTATGAAGCAACAGTAGAAGATATTTATTTTTTTTTTTTACTAGCTGTTTTTTATTAGCAGAGCATCCTTCTTAACCAATTTTGTTACGTGTAGTTCAAAAATTTCAGATTTTTCCCAAACATAGCAAAATATTTCAATTCAAATTATTTAATAGAAAAAAAAAACCTATTCCGAATTCCACCCTCGCGTTCGTAATTTATTTAAAGTCGAAAAAGTATTTGCTCTAAATTTATAAGTTAGGTCTTAAAAGGTATCTTGCAGGCTCGTCACGTCGTACAACGATATTGGTTGAAACCAATCTAGTACGATTATGAGCTTTTTCTAGAATTGGTCGAATTTACTTTGAAATGTGGAAATATTTTATCATTGGAGGGAATCTATTAAAATACATAAACAAACATCACTACAACACAGTCGCTTCCTGATGCCTGTCTGTTCTTATGTATGCTTAGATCGTTAAAACTACGCTACATAAATAGAGTGGTTCAAGGTTTTTCTATACTAGTATTGTAAAGCTGAAGTTTGTTTGTTTGGTTGAACGCCCTTATCTCAGGATCTACGCGTCTTCTTTCACTGTTAGATAGTCCATTTATCGATGAAGGCTATATTATATCATCACAACAATACCAATAGGCGTGGAGCAATGCGTGTAACCGCAGGGTACAGCTAGAATATAATATGTAAAATATCGAAAATATATATTATAACTAGCTTACCGCCCGCGGCTTCGCCCGATTTGTCTAAAACCTAATAAATTATATACTAAAACCTTCCTCTTGAATCACTCTATCTATTAAAAAAACCGCATCAAAATCCGTTGCGTAGTTTTAAAGATTTAAGCATACAAAGGGACAACGGGACATAGGGACAGAGAAAGCGACTTTGTTTTATACTATGTAGTTATACGTCAGTATTGCATATGGGTCGCTAGTCATAAATAAAAAGGAAACTAGTTTTTAGGGTTCCGTACCTCAAAAGGAAAAAAACGGAACCCTTATAGGATCACTTTGTTGTCCGTCTGTCCGTCCGTCCGTCCGTCCGTCCGTCTGTCAAGACCCTTTTTCTCAGGAACGCGTAGAGGTATGAAGCTGAAATTTATATCAATTACTCAGGTCTACTGTCCCTTGAAGCTGTGAAAAAATCAAACTTCTAAGCCAACGCAATCAAAAGATACAGCCGTTTATGCCGCAAATTTTCGACACTTGCAAGGGAATCAAAACCTACAGGGTGCTTCCCGTGAACTCAGAATCTTGAAATTTGGTACGAAGCAACGTCTTATATCATAGATAAAGGAAAAATTACGAAAACCATAAATTTTTAGTTACATCACATAATATATTTTTTTTTAATAATTTTAAACTTACTACCCATTTCCTCATAAACGCGTAGAGGTATTAAATTGAAATTCATACCAAATACTCAGGTCTATAATACCTTTAAGCTGTAACAAAATCAACTTTGTAAACCTTGCAGGTTTGTACGGAACCCTCG
>CAJQZM010038596.1:0-22431 GCA_907164665.1 Colias nastes
CCCTCCTCTCCGTCACTACACGAGGCTCTTCCGATCTAGTGAGGCATTGGACATTTAAGTAAACTATATGGAGGGCTGTCGCCCGAGCTCGTCGCTGGCCGAGCCGCCACCCCCGTCCCGCGCCTGACCGCTCGCCCCTCGTCCGCACCTGGCGCACCGACAATAAACGCGATCTCGCCCCGTGAGTGAAGCGATTGTACATAACGTTAACTATAAATATGTATACATGCATATTACGTGATAATAATTTATGCACCGATAGAAAAGCTTAGATTGTGATAGTGGACACGGGCGAGCCGCGAGCTCGACGACTCGCGAACGAAGTCGCCGCCTCTGCGCCGACTGACCGACAATACTAGGTGCTAATTCAAATTGGACCTTTCGAAGTGTTACTTCTAGATATATTGGAGGGGGTAAACGAAGTGATTGAATAAAAATAGGTATTAATATGTGTTGCGTTTCTACAACAACGTCACTATTTTAGACTATTATTTAATATGTAGAGTGTAAATTATTATTTTGAAAATGTTCTCTTTATATTTAGTGCCTAATTACGTCCAATTTTCTCTATTGTGTAATAGTTTCGTAAATGTCTATCATACGAATTATAATATTTATTGATACGAGGTCAGTAGTAATAGCAGTTTGTTTGTACGATATTAATCTACGGTCTACCCATACCAGATTGTGAGAAATCTGAATTATTAATTTCTAGTCAGACGACTACGATTGTCTATGTTAAACATTAAATGAAATGACGCTTTAGATGGACTAACTGTTAATATTAAGGGATTAGTTATCAAGTAAAGGCTGGGCAGTCTTCGTTCGCGGAGGCGTTGATAGCTATTCCACGCAATGCCTATCATACCAATAAGCATTTTTATAATAGAAATATTTAAATTAGTTAATATATACCTTTTGTTCCTTACACAACGTGCCCAGTCTTTTTTCCTAAACAAAGACTCCTTTTGCGTATGTTAACGAAGTAACGAGATTTGATTTAATTTCAAACACTCAATTACTCAATTTGTTTCCTATATTTTACTAGATCTATTCAAAAATGTGTTGAATGGCCTTGTATATTGTAATAAAGTAATTGTATAGTGACACCGTTTGTTTGTTTCTATATAGTGTAAAATATTTTTTCCAATATTGTAGAGACTGAAAGTCCAAAATTGAGTCTATAGTTTTGTACATACATACGTCTCTGTTATTAGTATACATATATTGTAATCGTAATATGAATATTTAAGAGTGATAAACACAATAATTTCTGTATTAGAGGAAAGTTTTTCATGTAAATAATCGAATCAGAAATATATATAAATACGTGTGCAACGAACGTATTCTGGGAAGATGTAGGTTCTTTGTGAAAAAAAAAATTCAAAAACATATGATATATCAATAAATATTCCTATGTGTTAGTAATAATGTTAAAATTTAGACAGATTTACGTTTTCGATGTTTAATTGTCCATAATTAATCACACGAGCACACTTTCACAAACTAATTTAAGCAATATTGTTTATAAATGTATAATTTTGTGAGCTTCAAACTCTTGACCCATACTACAGGAAGGTGTGTGAATAGATGCAATAAAATTTAATACACAAAATATATATTCGCTTTTCATTATTACAATCGCCCTTTATATTTAAGTTAATATCAAAGAGAGAACTCACTGCGTCTCTCATACTACCTACCTATCTATAAAAACTTATTTATTAATGCATTTGCAGATACAGCGCAAAACAGTACGCAAATCAAACTAACAACCACTATTGCAAACAGCAAGTCTATAATAAAGTTTACATAACTTACAAATGTAGGTACTCAGCGGAATAGTGCTCAAATTATGAAGCAATTTTGTATAACGAGCTACACGGATCCACGTACCTTTCAGAGCACACTAAATCAATCTCAAATAAGACCTAATTTAGTCTTAGCTCACGCGAATCTAATTAGAACATCAAAGAGGCAAACTGGTAATAACTTCATTATGAAAATGCACAAATTTTCCATCGCGTAATTGGGTCGTAGTTAAACAAATACACATAAATCAAGAACATATAGTCCTTTGATGTGACCGTGTCCGGTGACGTCAGCGGTTCACCTCATCATATGTCGTACATTCATTATTTGCCCACGTATCGTAGATGAAAGGCGCGCACAATATAAATAAACAAATCGTAAAGAGCCTGCGACGGCGTTGAAAGGGTGCACGATAGAATTATATTGGAATTCGTGAGAACTACTCAATTATCCATTTCATCCGCTCTGTTTGAACATCTCTGCGCAATGAGTGATTTACTATTGCGCTGGTTCCCTGTACCGCGGCCGTACCGGAGCTCTCCGTTTTAAATGAGAATTTCTAGTTAACACAAAACTATAATAAATTATAAACCAGTTCTTAAAAGGATATTAAAGGCTTGTTTAAGTAAATCAGTTGAAACTGACGTTATTATATTAATTGCTTAACGTTATAATTCTAGGTAGAGTCGAAGAATCTTAATCTATATTATACCTATTTATTATTATCAATACAATGCAGTAGGTATGCATTCTTTTATAAAAGGAACACAATACTTATAGAATAAGATTTATTAATTTATAAAAAAAAAAAAAACAATTTATAGTGCATAAAATAAATAATTAAGTTTTACATTGTCACTCAAATAAATAGCAAGACTGATAAGTGAAGTCATCATTTATTAAATCGCAATGAAAAGAGATTAATAACAATAATATTCATTAATTAAAGAGTCTTGAGTCTCGACGGAGCTTAAATATACATGTCAATCTGATCTTTAAAGTTTTCATTGAAATGTTTATCGACACGTCGGCCTAACATCTTACCACCTATCAACTTTTGGCAGTCGACACATTTGTACATTACGTTTAATGAAACCAACAAGGGCAATCGACATTTCTTCGTGATGATTCACTCCTGAATGTCTTCTCATTTCAATTAACACTCTCGTGCACCAATCACGCGTCATTGTCGCATCGGACGCTCATATTGTTCCGTCTTCACCCGGCCCGTAACCTCCGTCTCGTATAATAAAGCTATCAAAACGATTCGAATAATCAAAGCAAATTCTAACGTCACAGCGCTAAGTGACTTGAAGAATTCGTTCAATACCCCAGTGATACACGCTGACCGGCCAAAAAAATCTGTTATTTTTATAAAGCACTCTGAGAAGCGTGTTGGGTAAATAGTCCAACATGTTTCTACAACAAAGATGTCTTAATAGTCGATGACGAGCAAAAGCCAAATGTAACAATCTACGGGTTGATTGCTCATAAGTATAAATGAACGAGCGGACACTTCGGGTGAGACGCGTCAAAATTATTTTCTTTGTTGGACATCGGGCCGGGTGGAGCTCGAAATTTTCTGAGTTATGTTACTGTTTATAGAATTAGCATAAAACACGATTATCTATTGCATACTTGGTTACTAAAGCGATGTTCGAAAGACCAGATACAGTCTCGGTGTGCGACGATCGATCAAAGTAATTAGGACCTTAAATGCACGTGGTTTACAATTGATATTCTATTTTCTCATTTGTGAGAATCCACGGCTGGAATTTCGATTTCGTAGCGACGACTGCTATGCCATCTAAAATATTGGACATCTCCATCTCGGTTGCTGTTTTGCTCTTTCTGTGGATACAAACAATGAGTCGGTATCGTCAAGAGAATGTATGCATACTTAAAGATTCGTCGCCCCACGTGGCCGAAATATAGGTACACATTTCGCAAAGGAGTAAACCATTTTGTTCATTATAAAATAAAACATTTAAATACATTTGCTACAACCGTCTTTACTAAGCATCAGTATGCCTGTATGTTTTGCCAAAAAATGCACATTTAAGAAAATGTCTTGCTGTCCAATTGGTAATGATAAGATCAAATCTTCTTTAAGTCGATACAATAGATAAATAAATTAGAGACTAAATGCATATTAACATTTATCTTAAAAACATATTTTGTTCGTGATCGAGTCGTGATCCGCTAAGGTTGACAAAAAGCGATTCAACATTATTGAAAATTCATAATTTAAATTTATTCCTGGTACCTACATGGTTATCATATTAGTGTTTATAACAAATATTGATAATATCAGGGTTGTGTAATAAAGTGCAAGAATAGTTGCATTTCGCATAATATTAGAAAATAACAGAAACATTAATTGTACCTACTTGTACATTTACTCTAAATAATGGTGGAACAAAAACAATGGTTAATAAAATGTATAGTGTTTTCACAACGTTATCCATATTAAATAAGCTTTTTGTAATATTCCGTTATCTTTTAACATGAAATCGATCAACGTGTTGTCTTGGGGCAGTCAATTTATAAACACAACACCGTTAAATTGTTATAAATTGCATATTATTTTGCTAACGTAGTAATTAGAGCTGGAATAAATACTATAATAAGAGTTTCCTTAACATTACCACCTTTAACGATGCTATTAATAAGTGAGAACGATTTTATCCATTAATTGTGGAAGAAAAGAAAAAACATGTTTTATAAATTTAAAAAGCAACTTCAAAACACAACAACTCAACATGTAATACTTCACATCAACTGAAGAACTTCTTGAATTCAATTTTCATAATGCAGTTTTAATTACACCTATATTACTGCAGAAATAGGAGAAAAAAGAAAGGATATTGCTCAATTAAGTTGCTTTACCAGAACTCTATCAGGGAAGTGAATATACAAATACGTATACAAAAATTAAAGTACTGTATACCTTCATTTTAGAGGTTATAATTTATAATTTAAGATGAACTGGGTCACTAGGTATACTGTGAATTCAGTACAGCATAACATATTATTGCATATCGGTTGAAGCCTTAGACTTCCCTTGGCCAGCCCTACGAGGACCGAACTCCCACCCAATACTCCAGACCATCTGAATGACGGCTTGTATTATTTTTTGTGGACATACCATGTCATCGGAACGATTGTGCTCATTCCCTATGATTTATCGACGTCCATATTACAAATACGACACAACATAATGCGATTCTTTATTTCTTCTTTAACCATATTAGTATTCAGCAAACAATCCTGTCGAGCATCGGTTTTGTCATACCGCCTAAATGTTATTTTATTGGAATTTCAAATAAACAATTGTGGTTTATTTTTTCTTTGTGATACATTTGAAATAATATTAATTCGGGACTTCAATCAGCGCTGATGATGCTAGCGACTGGCATATTTAGGAGGCTCATGAATTAAAAATCGTTTATTGTTTTGCTTGTCGTTGGTCATTCGATACGTCTTAATTTGTACATAATAATTAGGGCAATTAGCCGAGGCGCTTCGGTAATCGCATGCACTAACTCGAACAATTTTAAACATTATTTGTAAACCGTTAGCTTCGTTAACGTTTTTTTGAACAATTCATCATTATTATTTGCACAATGTAAATAGCTATTAAATGATGTCTATTATAAAAACCTTGTAGAAGCATAACCTAAAAAATGTTATTGTAAGTAGGTGCTTGTAATCCGAACAATTAGTATTCTTGACGTACGCTTCCTGTGGTAGTAAGTTATAAAATGTAACGAACCGAAAATAATTTTAAAACGTTTTAACGTTTACAAAATAATCTTTGAATATCACAATTTACCTATTACCTTATTTACAAAAACCATCTATGTATTGAGTCGATTAATTAAAATTGTCGTCCAATGTTTATAATCATGGCACTATCTTGCTATTCTTTCAACAATGAGCGGCGGCGATTGTTCTAGAAATTCGAGGACTACGTGAAATCAATAGCCCCGACCACTCCGGCCTCAGATACCATACAAGTGGCGTGCGGCAAATCTTTATTTGCACGCATTCATAGCTCCTCACTCCGCCCGGTAATTGGTTGCAGCTATATTGTAACGAACTGCTTTCGCGGTGGATCAAATATATACGTGGTTTACCTAATTGCGATTATGTGACGCGTTTATTCATTAAGAATTGATTTATAGGGTTTTCTAATGCTTGGTGAAGAGTTTCAAAGCCGGATTTAAAGGTCTGCAGGCTTCAGGGCAATGGAGTGGAGGCCCCCTTGGCCTTATCTCGGATCAATTTCAGATGATTTCTGTTAATATTTATTACTAGCTGCGCTCCGCGGTTTCACCCGCGTGGCTCCACTCCTGTTGGTCTTAGCGTGATGATATTATAGCCTTTAGCCTTCCTCGATAAATGGGCTATCTAATACCGAAAGAATTTTTCAAATCGGACCAGTAGTTCCCGAGATTAGCGCGTTCAAACAAACAAACAAACTCTTCAGCTTTATAATATTAGTAAATAGTATAGATTTATTCATATTTGCACAAAGTACAAAAAGGTGTCACGTGAAAAAATATGAAAGGAAAAGTTGTTTTCTAGACTGAAATTGATTTTTTTCCTAAATCTTCAATGTGGAGCCCCTCTTTTGCAGAGGCTCCTTCCGCTGTCCGCAATCCGGCCCTGGCTGCTTTTATGAATTAAAAGTCACGTCAGCTCTTAGCATGCGCAAAATAGCAAAAAAAGAAAATGATGTATTACAACATATAACATATTTATTTATTACAGACTAATTTAACAACGTAAGTGATTTAGAACATAATATTGTTAAGGCAACAATCATTTTATAGTGTATATTGCATCTTTATTTTCAATTACACTTGACCTCTTGTAAATAGAGGAAAAAAATATAATTAAACTTGTTTCAAATTATAATACATACTTGATTTCGCTTGAAAAAAGTTAAAATATATAACAAATAATAAGTTATTTGGTTCTATATTTGTAAAATGAAGTATTCTCAAACCAAAAACCATTAATTAAGTATTTAAAAGCTGATTGATTAGGTATTGGCGTTCCCAAAGAGAGTCTTATATTATCATATAGCCTCAAACAATTAAAATTCAACAGTCTTCCTTTAAAGAAACAAAAATGTACAACGTAATTTTGATGACCCTTATTTTATAAAATAAATTATAACTGCAAATTACTGATTAATTTATCTACAATTGGAACCAATTTTATCTTATTTAACTGAATATTTTTTGCGTACACAAGAACGAGTCATGTGATCAATCTTCGTAATTTATTCATATATTTTACACCAACCAACGAATATTCTGTATCCATCATAGTGTTAATTTCCCAAGAACAATGCTCGCAACACACATTAGGATTTCAATTAGTTGAAATAGCAAAAAAACCGGCCAAGTGCGAGTCGGACTCGCGCACGAAGGGTTCCGTACTATCATCTACAATAGAAAATCACGTTTATGTATGTATTGTATGCCCCCCCCCCCCTACATACATATTTTTTTTATTATTTGTTGTTATAGTGGCAACGGAAATACATCATTTGTGAAAATTTCAGCTTTCTAGCTATCACGATTTATGAGATACAGCCTTGAGATAGACAGACAGCGGAGGCTTAGTACCTAATAGGGTCCCGTTTTACCCTTTGGGTACGGAACCCTAAAAACGGGCCTAGTTAACTTTATTTCCACATTATTCATAATTTAAAAATGATCTCATAAACACTTAATTACATAAACAATGGGATAAAAGCATTAATTACGTCTTCATTACCACGATAATGTTTAAATGAAATGAGCATATCTAAAACGTACCTCATATTATGAATAAGGCACCTTGAATATTTGTATCTCATATAAGATAATTCCAGCTATAAACAGTTTTATGTCTTTCTTTATAGTAGTCCGTTTTCTTATGGGAAAAGGTATACATTTTTGAGTAAAGCAATGCCATTTGGTACGAATGTTGTACTCGTCCACCTAAGCCCAAATCGCCCGGTAGCCAGTCTTTACTCCCCTGCAGAAAGGAGGGAGGGGGGGTTATAGAAAAGAGCGCCCGGCGCTCCGAAAAAAAATTCTGGCGGAGCCATTTGGACCTTTGAGTCGAGTTTGGTATCGTTTTCAGGTAACTAGATGATGCTTGATTCATTCCCCATACCAGTTTTTTAGGTTTCCCTAGCAAAATATGTCACAATCCTTAAAATAATGAACTTTTGGTAGTGGCAAAATCCAAACAAACCAGTATATTTTCATGTTTTTGTATTAAACCTGGTTTATAAAAAAATACTGTCTGAAAGGCCATTTAATGCAGATTATAAAAACATTAACATGTTATATATATTTTACCATTGTCAATGTAAAATTAATTATAGAAAGTATAGTAACGCTCGTTAGCGCAGCATAGGGGACGGCTAATAGACCCGAAAAATAAGCGATACTAACAAACAAAAACCAGCCAAGTGCAAGTCTGACTTGTTCATCGAGTGTTTCGTACTTATTTGTCCCATACCATGTTAACTTGTCTGGTAGAACCTCGTTAACTGATACACACACACTTTCGTCTTTATAATATTAGTGTGATTTTAAATCATCTTTAAATTATAAATGAAGTCAGGTAACATTGTTAAAAATAAAGATATATAATAATAGAACGTTTTTGTATTAATAATAATGACAACCACCTCCACAATTACATAATTCGGTACATTTGAGCTGGCATATTCAATCCGGAACTACAAGATTTCACGTACCAACATCTTATCAATTCAAAGCTTCTCTTTTCTTTTTATTACAGATGGGCGAGGAATATTTTGATTTTTTTTAAGCCCCCAAATATATACCTACACTATACAGCCTGTAAAACTGCCCTTGAGGTGTGTTTTTTAAGGGCAGCTTCTGTGGGAGGCAAATTTTCGATCTGCCTATCTGTGTTTGTTTAAAATTTGTTTGCAACTCTCATTTACTGTCAAAGCGGGGTAAGATGTGAAAAACAAACATGTACTTATAATACTTATAAAAAAATATAAGTTCTGGATAAGAGCATCTTTAAAATATTGTGACCATCCTTACGCTATCATGCATTGTAATAACAAACTTTTCAATTTCACTGTCTGTATATTTGCCACTGTGAAGTGTTTCAAATCCTCGTGTGACATTCGGATATGTATTCCATACCTTATAACCTTAAATGCATGTGTACCTATAGTTCTTTTAGACCTTCTAGCTTTGGAACACACGATATAGTAGTAGTAGCCAAAATAGTGTTAATAAGAATTGTTGTTTATAAGAACAGTCGAAAGATATGGCTAGTACAAAATATCGTGTGTTCCAAAGCTAGAAGGACTAAAAGAACTATAGGTACACATGCATTTAAGGTATAGAAGACATATCCGAATGTCACACGAGGATTTGAAACACTTTACAGTGGCAAATATACAGACAGTGAAATTGAAAAGTTTGTTATTACAATGCATGATAGCGTAAGGACGGTCACAATATTTTAAAGATGCTCTTATCCAGAACTTATATTTTTTTATAAGTATTATAAGTACATGTTTGTTTTTCACATCTTACCCCGCTGTGACAGTAAATGAGAGTTGCAAACAAATTTTAAACAAACACAGATAGGCAGATCGAAAATTTGCCTCCCACAGAAGCTGCCCTTAAAAAACACACCTCAAGGGCAGTTTTACAGGCTGTATAGTGTAGGTATATATTTGGGGGCTTAAAAAAAATCAAAATATTCCTCGCCCATCTGTAATAAAAAGAAAAGAGAAGCTTTGAATTGATAAGATGTTGGTACGTGAAATCTTGTAGTTCCGGATTGAATATGCCAGCTCAAATGTACCGAATTATGTAATTGTGGAGGTGGTTGTCATTATTATTAATACAAAAACGTTCTATTATTATATATCTTTATTTTTAACAATGTTACCTGACTTCATTTATAATTTAAAGATGATTTAAAATCACACTAATATTATAAAGACGAAAGTGTGTGTGTGTATCAGTTAACCAGGTTCTACCAGACAATTTAACATGGTATGGGACAAATAAGTACGAAACACTCAATGAACAAGTCAGACTAGCTTTTGGCTGGTTTTTGTTTGTTAGTATCGCTTATTTTTCGGGTCTATAAGCCGTCCCCTATGCTGCGCTAACGAGCGTTACTATACTTCCTATAATTTATTTTACATTGAAAATGGTAAAATATATATTACATGTTAATGTTTTTATAATCTGCAATAAATGGCCTTTCAGAAAGTATTTTTTTATAAACCAGGTTTAATACAAAAATATAAAAATATACTGGTTTGTTTGGATTTTGCCACTGCCAAAAGTTCATTATTTTAAGGATTGCGACATATTTTGCTACGGAACCCTAAAAAACTGGTATGGGGGATGAATCAAGCATCATCTAGTTACCTGAAAACGATACCAAACTCGACTCAAAGGTCCAAATGGCTCCGCCAGAATTTTTTTTCGGAGCGCCGGGCGCTCTTTTCTATAACCCCCCCTCCCTCCTTTCTGCAGGGGAGTAAAGACTGGCTACCGGGCGATTTGGGCTTAGGTGGACGAGTACAACATTCGTACCAAATGGCATTGCTTTACTCAAAAATGTATACCTTTCCATACAAGCATGCCCATAAGAAAACGGACTATAGTCTTCTTGAATTAAGTGAGCGATGTAACACATTATTAAAGTTTTGACTTCGTTAGTTGGGCCTCGGTTTTCATATTTAATCATATGATAATGTATGATGATAAATAAATTTTAGAATTCCTTATAACGTGGCCGCGGTGCTTGATTATTTGAACACTACAATATACAGTTTATTGTTATTCGCCGCTAGTAATAGACAATCAAAAACCTCGAATCAATAATACCTACATGAAAAAAAAAGACGTGTGGCACTCGGGGACTGCCGCGGTAAAGCTATTGCATAGCATGCCTTCAAGCCACACCTCCGAGCCCGTCGGAGTGGGGAGTGTGAGGTTTTTTCGTTACGGAATTTCTCGATTCGGTCCCCGCGCTCAAAGCCCGCGATAGAAGCTATGCAATAGCTTAAAAGTTATTTCGACAAAACCCAAAATTTAGTAAGTAAAAACTAAATAATTAAATATCACAAAGATAATTCAACAACTGAACTTAATTCTGATTAATAAAGCAGCGAGCGCGACCTTTTCACGAAGGGGTTATTAAAAATCCAAAATTAATGCAATTATTAAAATCCGAATCAGGGCGTGAACTAAGTTTTCATTTAGCGCCGTTTATGCGAAAGTTACCCTAATTCGCAATCTTCCGAGCAGATAAATCTCAATTTGCATATTAACAAGAAACTTTGCATCGGTTTCAAAAAATTGCCAGTGTGGGAGAAGGCAGGTGACTAATCCGACACACACACACAGAGAAGCTGTTAGGACATAGGACTGACGATTCCGTTAAGCTGCGTATTCACTGAGCCTATAGCCAAATTATTTAGTTAGATTTTTTTAAGTATTGTTGGGTTTAATTAAGGTTTAATAGAAGGTATTCTGGATTAGGCAGATTTATATCCTCGAATCAATAAAAGTATTTCATTAATTTCAGCTCATATTAACTAACTGTTTTCAACATTCTCCCAAGTTGATTATCTACTACTTGCATCATCAATTGTACTCACCTATTAAAGGATAAAGGTAAGTAAAAAATTACCTATGTTAGTTCATTTAGCCCGTTACTTATTTAATTCAATGTCTATACTCTATATTGTCTAAGTAGGTACCTAATCATTCTTTTGTCTCATTCCTGCTTATGTCAAATAACCGGAAATCGAGAGAGAAAACAACATTAATGATTTTGATTCTATCTGCGATTATTTACTTTAACCAAAATTAGCGAAATAGGGGCGAAACTTAAAGGGATGCATATAATTGACTTTTGCTCTAGAAAAATCTCCTTTTTGCTAGGTGTAGAGAGGCATATATTTTATTTTTTTGTTAAAAAAATAATTTTTATATCGCGGTGGTGAAATGGCCTTTATCGAATGAAATATACAGATTTTTCATTATTTTCATATTCTATACTCAAATGTTACCTACTTCTGCAAATTTAGCGTGTTCCTATTACTTGTCTATATTTTGTTGCTGACCATACTTACATGAAATTGAAATTATTGCTGATTGGATGATAACTTACTTTTTTAATTGCAGTATATTGGTAATATAAATTAATTTTAGACACGATTTGATCTTAATCTTCATAATTAAGGTGGGTGGTATAAAATTTTATATTACTTTTATTTTTCATCGATTCCCTATGATAATATTCTACTAATTTATCAATTTAACGAATTCCTAACATATACTACCCAAATTTACCTTTCCAAATTAAATTATTCATTTCAAAGTGACTTTAATACACCGTGAGGCAGGCCACGGGTCACACAGCCACGGAGATATTTGCAAATCCTCCACGGTGTTGGTTTCAAATATCATCGCATTGTGCCATTCATTTCACCGAGTTGATTACTCCTGCCTCCTGGACCTGAATAATTTAAATTTTGATACTTCAATTGTTCTTAAAACGACTCCACTTTAAACAGGAATAAACTAATGTTGAAACAAAAATGAAACGCGTAACAAAGTTTATATTAGGTAACTATCTATAGTTAGCGTTTAACTACTATTATGTATTCTGTGCTATAGTGTAGACAACACACAATTCGCTAGCTGACAGTTGACACTTAAATAGCATAGCCTGTTTTTGATGAATGCAACGGAAATATTTCGTTATAGAGAACCCATAAATAAACCTCCCCCAATACAAACGAGGCAAAACAGTGACGGGGAGTAGTAATTAAATAAATAGATATATCTCGCCGCATGAGCATTACCATACCGGACTATATTAGAAACGGCTCATTAAGTCTTTAAGCTAAAATGACGTATCTAAAAATAACTGCCATCGGTACTCACTAAGTACAAAAATTATTTATTTTAGGTTCGAGAGCGAGGTGTACAAAACATCTGTTTAGTTTAATTTGAAGCGTAAACGAGCGGTGCGATCGTCGATGACAAATATAATCTTTGCTCTAAGACACTTTGACTCGACACTGTTGTTATTCCCAGAAGAGTGGATTTATTTTTATTCAAAGAGCTAAAGACTCAGGTGAAAGATTTCTGTTTTGTTCGCTGTGGGTCGTTAAATCTGTCATCGGCTATCGGCTTCTGTATAATGCGCCAACGATACCAAAAAATCTGCCCGGATCTCTCTGCTTTGATATCAAAGGAATAAAACGATAAACAAACATCCATAGCGGATGGTTTTATGAAATTGGCGATACACGAGAGGGGTCAATCAACGCGTTTTATTTCATTGAAACAACAAACATAGGATGTTTGTCGCGGATGCACGTTTTATTTTTACGTACTTATAATAAAATAATTAATAAATAAATAAAATAAATCTTTATTCCACCTTTTGATTGTAGGTACTGTGTACAATATTGAATATGAGGCTCTGGCTCTCTTGCTAGGCATAGCCTGTGTTAAGAGAGCCAGTAATATACTTATAATGTAATATACTTAATTATAATAATGTAGGTAATATACTTGATTATACTTAGGAATAAATTTGCCGCGATCGAATAGAAAACGTGACGTTAGTGATACAGCCAACAGTCATGTATCAAATGAAATACATACCTACAATGATTATGTAATTGCTAATATTTCAAATAAAATACTACATAGGTAATTAAAGCACAGGATTATTCCAACACGACCTTCTCTAATTTGAACCGTAACTACATCGTAATTTCTTAAAAAAACGCCAATTAACGTCAGAAATATTGCTGTACTAGTCGAACATGTTATAAAATTATAATCACTATAAAATATTCACATAGTACACACATAAAGCAAGATTAGGTACAAGGCACCCCGTTGCGAATTATGCCGTTTTTCATACCTAGTTATTATCTACTTGTATAAATAAGAATTTAAAGCAATTAATTCTATTGTTCATTCATTGAGTTATAAAAAATAATCTCTACAAACAAGGAACCTAATATTGAATTTTTTTTCCTTCCTTAAATTTTAAGCTTTGTTTTTATTATTCGTTAATTACAAGTTTTAGTATTATCTTGTGTTTGTATTACGCTAGTGTTATTTAATTAAGGCTTACAGGTTATATTTTATAAAAGTATTATGTTGCTGATTTACTTGAAAACTATCTGGAGGATCTACAGAGCAGCCAGGAACGACGGTAGTTTTGGAAATCGACTTACAACCAAGAATATGACGATGACTCATATTCTCTTCATTGACTTCATTGACCTCCCTGTTTGTTTGATTTGCACCAACGATTAAAAGTTTTCCTGCTTAGTAGCTAATATTGCAGCTATGGCGTATTTTTTGTTATCAGTTCCCAGGTTACAAATAATGTAGGGTAGATCAGGGTAGACTTATGAAGGAAAACGTGAGGAAACGGGCATCTGCCAACCCGCACTTTGGCAGCGTCACATGCAGGTAAATAGGTGCTACGTCACCAGCCTGTTGGATTGTGTTCGTAACCTAATTAAAACATTATTGCAGCACTTATGGATTTTATATTATACTAATAAAATAATTATCATATAAATCTTATGAATTACAAAAAATAATACAGTACTAAATATATAAATTATTAAAAATTACTTACAACTGTATAAATAAATAACTTCAATAAAAACTTAATTCAAACATGTCATAGGTATTAAACGTCGAACTGTATTTCCATTAAACATAACGCATTAGGTCATAAATATTTGTTGGTGAAATAAATCAAATTATTGTGTTACAAATGCTATGTCGATACGGACAAAGTCGGATATATGTGGCATAATTATTAAGTTAGCCGTGTACCGAACAAGATTCGGGCAGCAGGAAACCCACTCATTCATAATGCATCTGTCCCTTTCACTTGAGCTTTGAGGAAACGAGATGGAACGATAAAGTTATGAACTTTGTAACTTAAGGTGTCACGTACGTGATCTAATTATATATTCAACGCTTCTTTAAATAATGAAATTTACATTTTTTAAACAATGATAACGTAGGATTAAAGAATTTTTATAGGTACGTTTTATATTTTAATTCTACGTTATTATTGTGTTATGTATTAAATCTCTAAGATTAAATCATTGTATAATTAGAATTTAAGGTATAATTCTGTAATTTTATTGCCAATTAATATTAATATTGTAGTTAGTACTTTTGGTAGTTATGCATAATTCTATATGTAAGTTACCTATATGTTTTTATTGCCAAATAATGTTGTACTTAGTACTTATCATGGTACTAGCTTTCCGCCCGCGGCTACGCCCGCGTTGTCTAAAACCTAATAAATTATATACTAAAACCTTCCTCCTGAATCAATCTATTTATTAAAAAAAACGCATCAAAATCCGTTGCGTAGTTATAAAGATTTAAGCATACAAAGGGACATAGGGACATAGGGACAGAGAAAGCGACTTTGTTTTATACTATGTAGTGATTGTAGTGATTAAGTTATTCATGAGTCTTGGTTTTGTAGCCGGTGACGTCATATCGTAATATTTTATTTCTAACATGGTATATTTTGTAAAAACCTGTCATCCATAGATAATACTCCAGGAAAATAGGAAATCATCAAGGCTTATTGGCACTAATGACCCCGCTCCTTGCGACTCCATCAAAACAGTACAATTAATAAAAGGAGACAGCTCATTCATACAATAATCTTAATATGGAATTAATAAGTGACGATGGCATATTGTAAATAGATCTATACTATGAGTATCAGTGTGTTAACCTCCCTATGCGAGCGTGGTTTCCACCGAAGTGCCAATTTGATTCTTATTCCCTTCTGCCAAAGATCAGATTAGCATCCCCATACCCGTCGTCCATTCCGTGTCTCCTTACACTTTAACTTATTATTATAACTATGATAAAACCGCAATAACTATTCAACGTGATTCAACAACCTGTTTTTTGAGTCCACTCCCTTAGCAGTCAAGCAGAACGCTGTACGTACACATTGTTTGCGTAGTTCTTGTTTTAACTAACCTCTTGAGTCTTGACGTTAATTATACGATATAATTGAGTAATGTGTTATTCGCTATGTTGAAATCATCGTGGCGCTTAGAAAACAGTCATGCTTTGGTAAATGACTAATTATTTTATGATGCTCTAGGTTTATCCAGGTTTAATACCGATTTAAAATCAGTTTCCTGCTCGCTTTTCTTTTTTTCTATTATGTTCACGTATCGGTATTTCTACTAAAGTAAAAAAGTGAAAAATAAAGCAAAAATTACTGTTTTTTTGATCAATGATATCACCTCAGAATAAATTGGACGATTGAATCGGAGCACAGAACGATACTATTAACCTAGTCTTATCATCAAAATTAGAGAAATTGACATTCATAGTAAAAATGTGTCTACTACTTTATATTTATACGACACTCTTTAACATACAAATAAAGATATAGATATAGTATTTGAAACGCCGCCGAATGTAAGCGAAGTTGCTTACCTATTTATAATAATATGAAAGTTTTTAATTTATTATCGATTAATATATGCAGATAATAGAGATAGGTACCTATGTTTTAAAAACAATAGAGAAGTATATAATGTACATTGTATATAAAAATACGAGAGAGCCGGCAAAGATCAGATACGTTATCCGAAATCATATTGCAGTTTCGACATAATTTTTTCAGACAGCGAACAAAAATGAGTGGAGGCGTTTTTGATAACGCTTAAAAAAGGTATTATGGACGTATCGCATATTCGGTTACCATTATTAAATTACAATCTCATCTGCAACATGGTCATGATAGCGAATTGA
The DNA here is from genome assembly GCA_907164665.1 of Colias nastes. Lineage (NCBI taxonomy): Eukaryota > Metazoa > Arthropoda > Insecta > Lepidoptera > Pieridae > Colias > Colias nastes. The sequence continues at coordinate 16,686 of CAJQZM010038596.1, forward strand.
TATTAATTTTAACTAACGCCAACCTTATGGAAAGTATTCTTATGTCTATTAAAATGTAAAGGGATAACAGGTTGGGGCGGCGACTTTGTAACTTGGTACTACAGGAAAAGTATCGGGTATTTCAGACTGTGTAATGCACTATAGATACTATACCTTATGTTAAAATTCGTTACAAAGTAAGCATATGCAATTTGTACATACTATATACTTATGTAAAAATTCATTCAGATTTGAGTCGTATGCAGTTAGCAAACATCCCTCCAAATTATGGAAACTATACCTAGTGGTTGTATCGTTGTTTTTGTGATTTATATGAAGCTTATTCATTTAGTAATCTAAATAATAAATAAAATCAATTATAATAAACTATATATAATGAAAACAATTCATAAACTTCATATAATACTGTGACCTGAGCTTTTTTCTTACAAACCCTTCCTGTTTACAATTTTAATAAACGTTCTATTCCATAGTTTTATTTATTACCATCATATACCTGTCCCGTTCATGGAGTAAAAAATTAATTGTTTTTTTTTATGTACTTATATGTATGTATAGTGTTATATGAATTTAGCGTTCGATTCTCTAACAAATAAATGTGTTATTAAAAGTTTAACTGTAACCTTAGAGTATGTATTTAACAAAAAATTTCTATATCGTATTAGCACATATTGCTGATTTTAACTAATTAAATATCAGACAGGTTCAACCTTTTGTTTTTAGAATATAATTTGAGGTTTTTCTAAACCCTAAATAAGTTTTATCGCAGTTAAAAGATTTTGCGATGCCATCAACATAAAGTTTATTAGTGCTAAAAGTTTTCAAAGTTACTTTATTAATATTAAAAATCAATTAACAATGTAAATAATGCACCTTTTTTGTAAAAGGTTTGTAATAGTTATACAAATAAGATTTTTCGATATTGATTATTTTTATTATAAAAAAACAAATACAATATTTATTCAAAATGGTTTTATTATCCATAAAAGATTTATTCGGAAAGGTTTTTATGAGAGTCATTGATGCTCATACAGTCATACATTTTAAATGTATGCTACCACTCTACTTTTAAAACAGTTTTTTCCTATTCACAGTAATAAAAATATAAATGACTCTAAATAGTCAAATTATACACATTATTCAAATGTTAAAATAACATCAGCTGGAAACTATCAAAAAATGGAAATTAACACTTAAATAAAATCCATTACATCTAGAACAATGTACAATAACGCTACGTTAATTAAACTAAATTGAACATTATAACTTGTATGTAATATTTTAGTATAATCAAAAGGAAAGAAATGCAATTGTTCTTTATGGCATAATTACATAAATATCGAATGTTCTACACGTGACACGATACGTTGACATAGCATGTACCACTGTTCCAGCACAATGGTAGTCATATTTCTTCAAACTTAACGATACGTCGCTATTACAACTAGTAACATCTATGCATAATACATTCCGACACACTAGCAAACAATACGAGAATTATTAAAATGCGTATTAAAACATATCTTGAAACGTAACAGAGGTCGTTCACATCGCATCGGTGCCTATACGCTGCGGCTTTGTACGTGCATTCCCTTAATATTTTCAACATTTTTTCTTACACAAAACAAAAGCAATCGGAAGACGGGAGTCCCTCGACCTCGCGTTTAATCATTTACTCTTTAACGCCGTACGCCGCGAATAGCGGTTTGAGACATTTAGGTATTTTCACATTCGAATGGCCGCAGTAAAAAATGTCACCGTAAGTAGCTATTTAAGACTAGTACCATTTATTTACAACAGTAGACGTGTCAAAAAAAGCAGCGTTCGGAATTATTAATGATTTGTTTGAATGGAGTGTCAGTGTGCATTGTAGTCGCGACTGCGCCAGGATGCAACCGCTGACACTAATTATTCCCGTCCTCAAATGATGCATTGCTTTGGACAAATCACTTCGAGCCACGGTGTCGGTAAAAAACGTCGTATGATTAGTTTTTACGGTCGCCACACTGATTGTTGTACGTGGGCCGTGCTGTTTCTATAAGAACGCAATATATCACTGTTGAGATGAGATGCTATCGTGTACAGCTCTGTCAGATTAACTCGGCCCTAATCCCATTCAAAATTACGTGGCTACATGATGGAAGGCAGTTTAATTGATGCTTTTTCTATTCCGATAAAACGTACATCGTTCGAAGTTCAGTAGAGTGCTCGATAAACAGAACGCGCTAGATAATTGGATCTTATTTAACGTTATCCGATGCAATATAAGCACTGTTAAACGAATCTTCATTATTGGACTTCACTTTCGTTCGCTGTTTTATACCCGGTTAAACAATTTTAGAGATTAGCGCATCGAAAAGTGCATTTCTTTTAGCAAATACAGCAAATGTGTTTTAAGCTCCATTTATAACACGTTTGCTGTATTCGAGGAAATGCGTCATTTTATTACCTTAACTAAGCTTTTAACTGTTCGTTTTAAATAACAATTGTTTCTTCAGCAATTCTGATAAATAAAATAATCAATCTGTTTTAATCTCGATATATAATTTATCTTCTCATAAATAATACATTCTAATGATAAACATTTGTTGCATATTTTTACTCTAGTAATAAAATGTACACGTACCACGCCCTAGGTTTCTACTGCTCGTCTAAGGTTTCCTTCCGCGTCAAACTTAAGAATAACGAAACCGTACCAATGTTTAGCAAGATTACGGTTTAACAAGCGCACTGTTTGAAGTCAATCCTTGCAATAGAGACCTTTCTGGACTGGCTTTTCCCAAGGCTACTACGGTACGGTAATTCTAAAGAACATGTGACTGTTCAGTGTAGGTATTGATTGACAGGTAAACCTTTATAGTCGGTAATAGAAGAGCAATACGCAATAAAGAGGAATAAAATAAAATAAATAAAATGAAGACTTACAAATGCAGTAAATAATTTGAAATAAATGTTATAGGATAGAATAAAAGTAGCAGTTTTGATCATATTATAATGACAAACCTTACTAAATTGAGAACAACTTCCTGGTAATTCTTCTTATAAATCTTTAAGATTTTCAGTCCTCTGGAAGCAAGTTACAGGAAACTGATCAATACTTTATTGACTTCATTTAACTACATGTTAGTCTCATTTTTCCTTAAACGCAGGTCTTTCTCTAAAGATACTCTTAACCGTAATAGAATACTGAGCCAATTACAATCCATTAACGAACGTATCAGAAAGGACGATGTCTATCTCCTAACACACTGGGCTAAGTTAATCAAATTGTTTTTATTACTCCCTGCCATGAGGAAATATAGCATGGGATTAAATTAAATAATCAAATAGACTAGAGATAAAGGAAGAATGTGGTGTATCTGCATTAGTTCATAGTATTCTTCGTCTTCAGAAGGTAAAAGCTATACTAGGAACGTGACTAAATGCAAGTTCCTAGTAATGCTTATATACATGACATCAGCATTTTCTTTACAATATTAGAAAATATTATAAGCGGGTTAGTAGGTAATCCTTTTCGCTTACTTTTCTAAATAACAAATAGGTAAATAATAAAACGGTTTATGTAATATAGCCTTGAATTGCATGAAGCCTATAAGTATAAGCTCATATTGCTCGCGATCGATATCCTGTTTGATATTGGAAATGTTGAATTAGATGAAATAATATTACGTAGGTACTTATGACACATTACATTTGATTACTATTTAAACATGAATTCTTATTAGCGATTTTTTTATTTATGTTTAGTACGATGAGAAAGCTCAAATAAAAAGACTGACAACAAAATCTCTACTCAAAATATCGATAAATATCAATAAAAAATTCATAGAGAAAATTATCTAGCTTCTAATTAAAACACATAAAATAGTGCAAACAAAGCCAACAAAATGACGTCACAAACATGTACTGAAAGTATTAAATTATATTAAACACTAGCTGTGCCCGCGACTTCGTCCGCGTGGAATAGTGACTGCATAGTAAACTACTTAACACACAATTATTGAGTAAACACGTACTACCATAAACAATTAAATAATAAGCACTTGCAGATTATTTTACAGTTAAGAAATAAAATAAATTAAATAAATAATAACACAAAAGAACTGTTAGTAAAATTTATTTCTAAACTGAGCTAAAAAACTTAGGTACAAAAGAGTTCAAAATTTCCAGGGTATGGCTATCCTCCCGCTCCCATATCCTTCTACTTTCACAGACTTTCAACTTTTCCCTTTCACCCCTAGTAAATGGCAGAACCGATTTTGATGTAAACCATGTCTAATTGTACCTATATGTACACGTCATATCCTTTGATGCTTCATTTGGATTATTTATTTCCACTATCACCCCTTAGGTGCACTATATGTAATAAACGGATGAACCGATTTTGATAAAACCAGACTAATTGTAATTCACACGTCATGCCCTTTCATTTGATATGCCGCTTGAGTGTATTATTTGACCACATTCGATTATTCATTCCCACTTTTACTGCTATAATCCAATAAATGGATAAACCGAATTGGATAAAAATATGACTAATTGTACTTTCACACGTTATGCACTTTCATTTGATATGTCACTTGGGTATATTTGACAACATTCGTTTTTTAAATTCCCACTTTTAACCCTATTGTGAGAAATTACACGCGAGGCCGGGTTAAATATTAGTTTGAATGTAATAAGAATGTACTGCGATTCTACTCAGCTACCTAATTGATGCAGGTAGTTGATAAAAAATCGCAGCTAGCCAACGACTATTTACAAAGTGAGGGTAGTTGGGTCAAACGTCGTAAAAACAACGTCCGAGCCCCTAGGCACGATTCCTACGAATGCGCCACGAGTCAAAGGAAAGCGGCTTTTTATAGTATTCGACAGCTAAGCATGTTCAGACATGAAATAATGACAACTACATTGACAACTATTCATCCACAAAAATTTTAAATCAAAAGTTATGTCTAACACGGCCATACTGACAATCGTACGTCATAGCGATAGTACGCTTTTTCTCGTACTACAATACTACGGTAGTTCATCTCGGGAATTCAAAAACACACTGCCTCGGCCACACTGATCTTACAGAACACCAATCACTCCACATGACAGAGGCACTTCGTTAGCGTATCATGGGAACAACACCAACTCATTTGTGACATAGGCATCGAGGATCGCTTATCACAAAGAGACACAACTACCCTGGACCGCAGCCCAGATAGCACACACAATTCCTTCGATGAACTACATTCCCGTTACAATAATCCACGTAACAAACTTTTACTTTACACAACGCACGAAAAAACACAAACGCCTGTATGCCGTTACAAAACTACGTAAACTTAAACACATTTAAAAAGTATGGGCTTGAATTCTATCCCACTTCTGATGTAAGAAATAACACGCGAGGCCGGGTTAAATATTAGTTTGAATGTAAAAAGAATGTACTGCGATTCTACACAGCTACCTAATTGATGTAGGTAGTTGATAACAAATCGCAGCAAGTCAACCACTATTAGCAAAGTGAGGGTAGTTGGGTCGAACGTCGTATAATCAACGTCCGAGCCCCTAGGCACGATTCGTACGAATGCACCACGAGTCAAAGGAAAGCGGCTTTTTATAGTATTCGACAGCTAAGCATGTTCAGACATGAAATAATGACAACTACATTGACAATTATTCATCCACAAAAATATTAAATCAAAAGATACGTCTAACACTATATATGTATAATAAGTGGATGAACCGATTTTGA